>JAJIBD010023320.1:0-141417 GCA_021461705.1 Cryptotis parvus | reverse complement strand
TTTTCTTCAATTTTAAAATGTGGTTTGGCCCAGCAGCGCTCCCGGCTTTCTACACCAGGTGCGTTCCTGGGGCAGGCAGTCCCGAGGCACTTCTCCAGGATAAGAGGCTGGAACTTTGAGAAGAGGGGACCAAGGCACAGCTTCTTTGGATCTTTACATGGACTACACTCCATCCCGGCTCCGACTACGGAACCACCACCGACACTCCCAAAATTCAAAACCGCACGGGCACACTAGCGTCCGCTCAAGTAATATCTATCTACCTGAGATACCACGGAGCATTTGCCCCTACATTTCTTTGCTATACATCCCCTAACTGCAAATTAATTCAGGCACCTACTAACTCTATTGATTAGTCACCCAGTAACATGCGTTTTCAAATATGATCATTATGGTAAAAACAGCGCGAGGAATTCCTTCAAGCTCTACAATTGAAGTCACTAATACAGATGAGACAAGCAATAACGATGAGCTATATAACCTCTCGAAAAGGAATTTTGGAAGGAATTGTTAAAGATTCACAAGGAGCTCAAAGAAACAATGGAATACAAAGTCAATAAAATACAAGAGGACATGAGAGCAGAATTGACTAAATTTCAGGCCAAAGTACAAGCAGAAATGACAGATATTAAAAATGAGGTAAGTGAACTGAAAAACAGAGGGAAGGCCTCCAAAGCAGAGTAACAGCTACTGAAGAAAAGAATTAGTGATCTCGAAGAGGAGGTTCCAGAGATTCTGTAGACAACACCAGAAGATGGAAAAAAGACTCACAATCAAAGAACAGACTACCAGAGAAAATCGGGATGAAGCCAAAAAGGAACAACATATGCATCATTGGGGTCCCAGAAGGGCAAGAAGAAAACCCTGATGAAGAAGAAACTGTCAAAGCCATCATTGCTGAGAAGTTCCCTGAACTGAAAAAAGCATGCTCCCAGATACAGGAGGTCCCATGGATACCAGCTAAAAAGAAACCCCAATAAGAATACTCCAAGACACATCCTTATTAAAATGACAAAAGCGTTAGACAGAGATAGAATACTGAAAGCAGGAAGATCAAAGAAGGAAATCACATACAAAGGAACATCCCTGAGATTTACAGCAGACTTCTCAGATGAAACACTCCAAGCCCGAAAACAATGGTGGGATATTGTGAAAAGACTCAATGAACTGCAGGCTTCACCAAGAATTCTTTACCCAGCTAGACTTACTTTTCCAGATGTGAAGGAAAGATACACAACTTCATGGATAAACAACAACTCAGGAAATTCATAGACTCAAAACCAACTTTAAAAAAGGATTGAAGGGTCTAATGTAAAATAAGACAACCCAAAACCACAACAAGTTTAAACAGAAAGATGGCACAAAATCCAATGACAATAATATCTCTCAACGTCAACGGTCTAAATGCACCAATTAAGAGAGCACAGGGTGGCAAAATGGATTAAAAAATGAATCCAACATTCTGCTGCCTACAAGAAACACATCTGGATAATCAGAGCAAACACAGACTCAAAGTCAAAAGGCTGGAAGACCATTCTCCACGCAAACAACTCCTCCAAAAAGGCGGGTGTGGCCATACTCGTATCTGACAATATAGACTTCAGGCTGAAAAAGGTTAAAAGGGACAATGAAGGCCATTTCTTAATAATTAAGGGGTATGTATACCAGGAAGAAATCACACTACTAAACATATATGCCAAGCGAGGGGCCAGCAAAATACTTAAAGCGACTATTAATAGACCTCAAAGAAGACATTAACAGTAGCACAATAATTAGTCGGAGACTTCAACACTGCCTTATCGACTATGGATAGATTGGCGAGACTGAAACTCACCAGGGAAATACTGGACCTGAAGGAAGAAATGGAAGAAAGAGAGCTGGTTGATATATACAGGGCTTTTCATCCCAAAAAAGCTGAATACATTTTTTTTCCAGTGCACATGGAACATTCTCCAAGATAGACCATATACTGAGCCACAAAGCATACCTCAACAAAATAAAAAAATAGAAATTGTGTCAACTATCTTTTCAGATCATGATGCACTGAAAATAGTAGTTAACCATACACAGAAGCAGGGAGTCAAACCAAACACCTGGAAACTGAACAGCTCACTGCTGAACAACAAATGGGTCATAGAAGAAATCAAACAGGAAATCCAAAGATTCCTCGAAACAAATGACAATGAAGATACCAACTATCAGAACTTGTGGGACACAGCAAAAGCTGTGTTAAGAGGAAAGTTCATAGCTCTGCAAGCATTCATAAGGAAAGAAGAAAGGGCCCACATAAATAACCTGACCTCACAGCTGAAAATATTAGAAAAGACCAACAAAAGAAGCCCAACCCAGGCAGAAGGAAGGAAATAATAAAACTTAGGGAGGAAATCAATTGAGCTGGAAACCAAAAAAAACAATCCGAAAGATTAATGAAACCAAGAGCTGGTTCTTTGAAAAATTAAACAAGATCGACAAGCCACTGGCAAGACTTGTAAGGACAGGGAAAGAGAACCCAAATAAACAGAATCAGAAATGAAAATGGTGACATCACAACAGAAAAAAGAAATCCAAAAGATCATCAAAGATTACTTTGAGAACCTGTATGCCCCGAAACATGAGAACCTAGAAGAAATGGATAAATTCCTGAAGTCCTATAGCCTCCCATGATTGAAACAAGAAGACCTCCAATACCTGAATAAGCCTATCGCCATCGAGGAAGTGAAACAGTAATTAAAAAGTCTGCCCAAACACAAAAGCCCAGGTCCAGATGGGTTCACTAGCGAATTCTACCAAACCTTTAAGGGAGGACCTACTGCCTGTCCTGTTCAAGCTCTTCCAGGAAATAGAAGAAACAGAAACACTCCCAAACAGCTTCTACAAGGCACACATCACCCTGATACCCAAAGCAGGGAGAAAACACAAAGAAGGAAAATTACAGACCAATCTCCTTGATGAACACAGATGCTAAGATCTTCAACAAAATACTAGCAAACAGAATCCAAAGACTCCTCAAAAGATCATACATCATGACCAAGTAGGGTTCATCCCGGGAATGCAAGGATGGTTCAACATTTGCAAATCAATCAACATAATACATCATATCAATAAGAGAAAAAAATAAAAACCATATGATCCTATCAATAGATGCAGAAAAGCATTTGACAAGATCCAGCACCCATTCATGATTAAAACCCTCCAGAAAATGGGAATTGAAGGAAGCTTCCTCAAGATAGTCAAAGCCATCTACCAAAAGCCCACAGCGAGTATCATTCTCAATGGGAAAAAATTGAAAGCCTTCCCCTTAAGATCAGGAACACTACAAGGTTGCCCTCTCTCACCTCTTTTATTCAATATAGTACTGGAAGTTCTCACCATAGCAATCAGAGAAGAAAAGGACATTAAGGGCATCCAGATAGGCAAGGAAGAAATCAAGCTATCATTATTTGCAGATGACATGATATTATACTTAGAGAATCCTAAACTCTTGACCCAAAAACTCTTAGAAACAATAGATATATATATAGTAGAGTGGTAGGGTACAAAAACAATACCCAAAAGTCGGTGGCTTTCCTATACACAAATAACGACAGAGAAGAAAGGGATATTAAGAAATCGATTCCATTCACAATCGTACCACAGAAAATCAAATACCTAGGAATCAGCAACCAAGTGTGTAAAGGACCTATACAAAAGAGAACAACAAGACATTGCTTCAAGAAATAAAAGAGGGACACGAGGAAATGGAAACACATTCCCTGCTCATGGATCACTGGATCAATGTATCACTGTCTTCCCCATTCATCATTGATTTGCTCTAGCGGGCACCATAACATCTCCATATGTCCTGTCTCATGATGGCCCAAGGGCATCTACTTGCTCAGGACAGGAAGAACCTCAAACCATTCCATCAGGTCATGGAAATGAGGTCTATAATTGTTACTGGTTTTGGCATATCAAATACAACACGGGTAGCTGCCAAGTTCTGCCTGCTCATGGATGGGGAGAATTAACATTGTCAAGATGGTAATAGTCCCTAGATTTCAATGCGGTTCCTATAAGGATACCCATGACATTCTTCAAAGAAATTGACCAAACACTCCTGAAATTCGTATGGAATAATAAACCCCACGGATAGTTAAAGCAGTCCTTTGGAAAAAGAAGATGGGAGGCATCACCTTTCCCAACTTCAAACTGTACTACAAAGCAGCAGTAATTAAAACAGCGTGGTACTGGAATAAAAACAGACCTGTGGACCTATGGAATAGGAGTTGAGTATCCCTGACACCCCCACCCTCAAAGACATGATCAGTTAATCTTTGATAAAGGTGCCAAGAGTCCAAACTGGAGTAAGGAAAAGCCTCTTCAACAAGTGGTGCTGGGAAAACTGGACAGCTACATGTAAAAAAATGAATTTGGACCTGTGTCTAACACCTTGCACAAAAATCATATCAAAATGGATTAAAGATCTCAATATCAGACCTGAATCCATAGAGTACATTGAAGAAAATATAGGAAAAAACCCTCCACGACATTGAAGCTAAAAGACATCTTCAGCGGTGAAACACCATTAACAAAGCAACTAGAAGAAAAGATAAACATATGGGACTACATGAAACTAAAGAGCTTCTGCACCTCGAAAAGAAACAGTGACCAAGATAGAAAGAGAGTCCACAGAATGGGAAAGAATATTCACCCAATACCCATCTGATAAGGGGTTAATATCCAGGATATATCAGGCACTGGTACAGCTATATAAGAAGAAAAACAGCCAACCCCATAAAAAATGGGGGAGAAGAGATGAACAGAAACTTTGACAGGGAAGAAATTCGAATGGCCAAAAGGCATATGAAAAAATGCTCATCATCACTAATCATCAGAGAGATGCAAATCAAAACAACAATGAGATATCACCTCACACCACAGAGAATGGCCCATATTCAAAAGGGTAAAAAGCAACAAGTGCTGGTGTGGATGCGGGGAAAAGGGGACTCTCATACACTGTTGGTGGGAATGTCGACTTGTACAACCTTTCTGGAAAACAATATGGACATTCCTCCAAAGACTAGAAATTGAGCTCCCTTTTGACCCAGCCATACCACTCCTGGGAATATACCCTGGGAAGCCAAAAACACACAGCGGAAACACAATCCGCACTTTTATTTTCATAGCAGCACTATTCACAATAGCCAGAACCTGGAAACAACCAGTATGCCTGAGAACTGATGAGTGGATAAAGAAACTGTGGTACATCTACACAATGGAATACTATGCAGCTGCTAGGAAAAATGAAGTTATGAAATTTGCCTATAAATGGATGGACATGGAAAGGATCATGTTGAGTGAAATTAGTCAGAAGGAAAGAGAGAGAGATAGAATGACTGCATTTATTTGCGTGACATAAATATATCAGGTGATCTTACCAAAAGTGGAAATTACCGCAAACATGAGGGAGTCAGAGGTTAGGTAAGACAGAGAAGGGAACATGTGTGAATAAATGTCGAAAAGGGCTGATACCAACATAGAACTGAGCATTAAATACAGGCAAAAAAATGCACATGATGGCTTCCAAGTGTATGTAAGTGCAACCCACAATGTGTAGGAGAAGGAAGGGAGAGAGAGAGAAAAGAGATAAAGAACCTGCCATTTAGGCAGGCTATGGGAGGGGGGGAGGGAATTGGATACATTGGTGGTGGGAAATGGGCACTGGTGGAGGCGGGGTGCTGGAACACTATGTGACCGAAACCTCCAAACATGAACAACGCTGTAATTGTATATCTCACGGTGGTATAATGTTTAATTAAAAAAAAAATAAGCAAGAACAAAAAAAATGTGGTTTCCATATGGACATTCCTCCAAAGACTAGAAATTGAACTCCCATTTTGACCCAGCCATACCACTCCTGGGAATATACTCTGGGAAGCCAAAAATATGCAGCAGAAACACCATCCCTACTTTTATATTCATAGCAGCATTATTCACAATAGCCAGAATCTGGAAACAACCAGAGTACCCGAGAATCGATGACTGGATAAAGAAGTTTTGGTACATCTACACAATGGAATACTATGCAGCTGTTAGGAAAAATGAAGTTATAAAATTTGCCTATAAATGGATGGACATGGAGAAGATTATGTTAGAGTGAAATTAGCCAGGAGAGAGACAGATACAGAATGACTGCATTTATTTGCATGACATAAATATATATGTACATATTATGATACCAATATCCAAGGTCAAGTGAAACATGTATCAGGTCTTGTCAAATGTGGAAATTATCACAAATGTGTGGGAGTCAGAGGTTAGGTAAGACAGAAAATGGAACAGTGTGTTAACAATTGTTAAAAGTACTAATACCAACCTAGAACTGAGCATTAAATAGAGGCAAAAAGATACACATGACAACCCTTTAATGTATGTTCTGTAATCCATAGTCTGGAAGGGAAGGAAAAGAGGAAGAGAGAGAAAGGGGAAAGAAATAAAGAACCTGCCATGGAGGCGGGCTGGGGGAGGGGAGGGAACCGGGCCGTTGGTGGTGTGAGATGGACACTGGTGGAGGGATGGGTGCTGGAACACTGTATGACCAAAACCCAAATATGCACTTTTAATTGTATATCTTTGTAATTGTATATCTCACGGTGGTATAATAAAATACTTTAAAAAACAAAAAAAAAATGTGGTTTCCATGGTTGGAGCAATAGTACAGTGGATACAGCATTTACCTTGCACATGACCGACAAGGGTTCAATCCCAGGCAGCCCATTTGGTTCCCCTAAGTACCACCAGGAGTAAGTCCTGAGTGAAGAGCCAGGAGTAACACTCAGCATTGCTGGGTGTGACCCAAAAAGCAAAAAAAATATATAAATAAAGAAATAAAGAAACAAACAAATAAATAAAGAACCCTGTGGTTTCCTTCTTTTTATTTTTATTTTTTTAAAAGACGAAAGATTATCCATCCATCCTTCAATCCGTCCTGTCCATCCATCCATCCATCCATCCATCTATTTTTTGGGTCACACACAGCAATGCTCAGGGGTTACTTCTGGCTCTGCACTCAGGAGTTACTCCTGGTGGTGCTTGGGGCACCATATGGGATGCCAGAATCCAACCCAGGTTGGCCACATACGAGGGCAAATGCCTTACCCACTATACTGTCATTCTAGCCCCCTTCTTTTATTTTTTTGCTCATATCATCTGCCTTACCCTCAAACACATGGATTTAGTCATTGATCTCTATCATTCTCCTGTTGAATTACTCTATTGTGTGCATGTGTTGGGGTATATTTTAGCTCCCCCACTGGATTCTTTAGCTCAGTAATTTGTGAGTGAAGTGTTCTCATACTTTCTCTTTTCTTCTTGGAGCTCTCCTCCATTTTATCCCTCAATTTAGAAAAAAAAACCCTTACCATTGTCCTTTTGAAGTTTTCTTCAGGGAGTTAGAACAGTTCTGTGTACTTGGGTCTTTTCCAATCTTTTGTCTTCATACATTATTGCAGGGGTAATCATCGGCTTCTTCACTGTGTTCAATGTGATATGAAAGTTCGATTTTGTGAAACCTGGAAGAAAATCTGGGGTTTGTGCTCATTCAGTTCATTTACTTGTCTGTGACTCTGAGTTTGTGTCTCTGTGGACCACTGCTGGGGATGTATGCTCACGAGCTCTCTGCATCAGCTCAAGGAAAGGCCACCCAAGTGCTATATCCCAGAAGTCATGGCTGCTGGTGCCTGACAGCAGCTGTGGTGTTGATATCCAGTAGACTTTGGTGGGAAGTGGAGACTTGTGTTCAGGGGTACCCAATACCAACTGTAACACCAAGCAGAACTGGTATTGCGTAGATTCGCATTTGCCAGTGCCTGGCAACCTCTATACAACCATAGTTAAGCCAACTTGGGAAACCTCCTGTGGTCCCATGGCCTGGTGCTTGGTAAGGTCTGAGGTCCTAAGTATGATCAAGCCTTGGCACCAACCAAATGTTTAGGTATTCAACCAAGGAGTAAGTGTGGACACAGAAGGCAACAAATGTCCTTCCCTTTTGTGTTTTCTTTAGTCTTTGCAAGCCCTTTCTGCCTCTAGCCTTTCATTATTCCTGCCTGTTGTTAGTCATACGTGGACTAGCTTAGTTCACCAGTGGAAAGCAGTTGTCACTCAAGATGCTGCCTTTTGGGTTGAATGGTGGAATTTGCTCCTTGCCAACTCACAGGGGCGGTCTCTGAGGGGCAGCCTGCTGTGATTCAAGCCCTGAATATTGTGCCCAGCTTAGTTCTTGCCATCCGGTCAGGTTTGGAAAGAGTAGACTGAAGACTGCAAGCCCCTCCCCGTCCTTGTCACTGGCCTCACCCTATTCCTAGGACAAAGGTTCTGCTCCTCAGCATCTCTGCTCTGTCCCATGCCCTCCTATGCTGGAGCAAAGCTCCTTAGTTTTGTAGTCTAGCCCTCCTCCTTCCACAGTGGGGATCTCTCAGAGGCTGTGACAGGAGTCTAGGAGCTTTCTAGGTGGAGCCATGAAGAATTCCAGGTTAACATTTTAGCACTTAATGCTGCACCCTGGGATTCTCCCTATCCAGCCATCTTGACCCTGTCCTCCCCCACACACACACTATAGGATAGTGCAAATGAGATATGGCACATTGCTTTGTAAACTTTAGAAATTAAATCCATCAGATGGGAGACACTTCATGGGCTCAGTGCATGTTTGGCACATGGGAGGCCTCGGTTTGATCCCTAGCCCTGCCTGGTCTCCTGAGCACCTATAGAAAGGATCTTTGAGCACACTTGGGCCCCCCTGGGGGGGTGGCATCCAAACATAACAACCCCAAACCAACTGGCCATCTAAACAAAATGATTGAACAGGGAGGCATAGAGGGTACTGAAAATGTCTCTCCTCTCCATCCTTATTTGGTTGGGTTCAAATGTGCAGAGCTTATGGAACCATAGTAACACTGGAGGGACACCTAGAAGTTCGAGAAAAGATTCTATGGACTCTGAAGGTCATGAGACAGTGGACTCTGGAGGTCATAAGATAGCAAACTCTGAAGTTCATGAGATGGTGGACTCTGGAGGCCATGAGACAGTGGACTCTGGAGGTCATGAGAAGGTGGACTCTGGAGCTCCTGAGATGGTGCTTTATCCTCCCTGCAGTGCAGTCCTGGGCCATGGCTGGTCTCAGAGTGTCCAGGGGCTGTGTCTTGCTTCTCTACCTCCCTATCAAAAAAGGATGCTGACAAAGAGAAGGAAACAGACCCAGGGGACCTTTGAAAGGAGGCCTGTGCTTCTGGACTCTGGGTCATCCTGGCCAAGGCAGGGGGTGGGGCGCTGTTCGAGATATTGTTACCAGGACACTCCTTTCCAAGGCCCTTATCTCTTTAGCTTTCTCGTGAGAAGCGGGGGACTTCTTTATTTCTATCAAAGATATTGGCCCCAGGTTCCTTTGGCCAGTAAACACAACACACTAGATTATGTATTTTTTGAATTACTCTGAGCTACCCAGTTACAAAATTGTTTATGATTGGGTTTCAGTATATGATGTTCCATCACCCAATGCATATTTCCCAACACCAATGTCCCCAACTTCCCTTCCACCCACCCTCACCCTCTCTCTCACCCTCTCTCTCTCTCTCTCTCTCTCCTTTTGGGCATTATGGTTTGCAATACAGATACTTAAAGGCTATTGTGGTCCTTTTACCTCCTTTCAGCACTCAGTTCTTGTCCAGAGTGATCGTCTCCGACTCTCTTTGCTGTAGCAGTCCCTTCTCTGTCCTAGCTGCCTTCCCCCCCGCCACCTGTGGCAAGCTACAACCATGGACCAGCCCTCCTCGCTCTTGCTTCGTGGTATTAGTCTCATAGTAGGTCTTTCTGAGTCCAGTCATTCTATGCTGGCGCTCTTCCTCTGAATACTGCGCAGCCCCCAGGAAAACAATGAAGTCACGAAATTCGTGGACATATTAGTTTTACGGTCCTTCATGAAAGCAGATTGTGCTTATTCATCGCTGTGCCCCAGCCTCATAGTCCTGGGTCCCATCTGAGAGGATGATGGAGCCCCGAGGAAGTGAAATATGAAAAGGTGGCATATGTTTTTGGCTCAGGAAGTCGAGGTGACCCTCCGTTCCCGGAGCCCCCAGCTCCTCAGCCCCTATGCAGAATTAGAGCCCCTCTTCATTAAATGAAGCATCCGGTGGCTTACCCGGGAGCAGTCATATACTAAGTGGTGACGGGGTAGTGGCTTTCTCATTGAGTGCCTTTCAGCAGGGCTTGTCAAACACCCTAAGTTCTCAACCATACAATTCCGATGCAGGAACTTCCGGGTGGGTTCACGAGAACCTGCGTTTCTCAGAAGTTCCCAGACGAGGCTGCGGCGGCGGGCGGGGAACACACTTAGAGAACCGCTGGCGGGGGCGGGCAGGGCCGGAGCTGTCCCCGGCCGTCCTGGGCGCACGGTCTCGGTTGACTGTGCCAGGGGAGAGACGCTGGACACTCAGGTCCCCCGAGCAAGTCCCGCCAGGCCGTCTGTGCGCCCGCACCCCCCGAGCCCCGAGGACTGGGTCGGGCCGCCCCCCCCGCCCTCCTCCTGCGCGCCCCAGGGAGACAGGGGGCCGGCGGCGCGCAGCTCCGGGACAGGCCGCGGCGGGAGCGAGCGGAACCGGCGTCCCGGCCCGCCCAGCCCGCACGGACGCGCCCACTGCGGCCGGAGCGGGGGCCGGGGCGACGCGGGCGGGGCGGGCGGCGCGACCCCCCGTCCCCGGGCCGCACGGCAGGCGCGCTCGCCCCCCGCACCCCGCGCAGCGCCGCCGCCCCCGCCGGCCTCTGGGCGCGTCCGCCCGCCACCATGGCCCAGGCGGACGAGGAGGCGCTGCCCGGGCCCGGGCCCGCCGTGCAGATCCGCGTCGCCATCCAGGAGGCCGAGGACGCGGGCGAGCTGGAGGACGACGACGAGGGGCGCCGAGGCGCGGGACGCGGGGACCCGGCGCGCTACCTGAGCGGGCTGGGGCAGCGCCAGCGAGGAGGAGCCGAGCCGCGGGCTCAGGTAGGTGCGACCCCGTTGTCTCCCCCCAATCCCCTGCCCGCGTCTGGGGGACGGCGCGTCTCCGCGGACAGCTGCGCCTAGCTGCCCTCCCCCAGCTTTTTGGCCACCGTAGGGGGTGCAGGGTAGGGGTGAACCCTCAGCTTTGCGTCGAGACCGAGGCTCCGGGGGGCCCCTGGACGTGACCAGAGTTGGGACCCGCAGGGAAGCCCCTCCGGGGCCCTCCTTGCAGTCCCCGCATCGGGAAACTGCCGCTGCGTAAGCTCCTCCTCTCAAGCCCAGCGGCTGTAGCCTCCAGGGCAGGCCCACCTGTCCGTGAGGTGACCCCCTTCCCTGCCCCCCTCTTCCTGTGTGACTGTCACCCTCCAAACCCCCCGCTCAGTCTCTGACACCCTTGCTGCAGGGCAGGGTGGTGGGGGTCCGAGGAGGTGTGGGGGAACCCACTGGCCCGGGTTTGGGGATCCCTGCGGGGCTGGTTGCTTGCGTCCTTCCTAACCGGGGATTCCCATGTCTGGGAGCCCCCCACCTCCACCCACACACCCCTAGGTGCCTGCGTCATTGTTGCTGCCTGGGGTGTGCTTGGCTGGTGGGTAGGCGGCAGCCCCATGAAGGCGCCAGGGGCCTGTCTCTAGCCCCCCCAGCTCCTCCCCCAGTGCAAGACCTTGCAGGGCTGTCTGCTCCTTGGGGCCTCAGGGGCGCTGCAAATGTGAGGGAGAGCTGGTCAGAAATCTGCAGAGCTGCAGAGCTGGTCAGAATTTTTCCCTCCGGACCCGCGTACTTGCTTTTAGCGGACATAAACCTGCAGGGCAGTTCCCGGTGTCATGCATATTCCTCTCTGGGGAGACAGGAAACTCCAGAATCCTCAGGATGGGAGTGCTGGCACTGCACCCTGTCACTGCTGGCTCTGCCCCAGGGGAGAAGGCCCTGATTTAGGGCAGTTGAGTGGCGACCAAGGGCTTGGAGGTGGCAAGTCCCACTTACAGCTGGACAAAGCTTCGGGCATAGATACAGTCTCATGTATCAGTGCTTTAGCCTTGCAAGGCAGATTCCCTTCATTCATTGGCTCTCATTGGAGCATCCAGAGCGTAAGAACGTCGCCAAAGCCAGGGGCTTCACACAGTCCTGAGAGCTGCCACCAGCTCTTCAGTCTTCACTGAGGTTCGCCCAGAGTGGACAGACCCTTCTGACTTAATTTGCCAGTGGCGGTGGCAGAAGGACCCGAGGGACTGTTTCTGAGACTGTGCCGTTACCAAGCCCTACTGAGTTCTTAGGCGTGCAAGAGGGATCCCCCAATGAGATGTGGCAGACATGTCTGGGGTCTCACCCTCATCCGCAGCCCCACTCTCCCGCTGGGCGCCCCTTTTCTCCCAGCTCCAGGGCGCTTTGCGTCTAACCAGGGATTCCCATGTTCAGGGAGCCCCTACCTTAGTCTCATGGGTCATCCTGTTAGCACTCCCGGCTGTCCACTGGCTTGGTGTCAACCCCGGAAAGTCTCTGGCTCTCTTCAGGTAGTGGAGTTGACAGAATTGAGTGGGCCAGCACGCAGAGCACTGGGGGATGGCGCCAAACAGGAGCTGCACTGGGCCCTGTGGAGGCCCATCTGTCTCAGCAGAAGCCATTGCTCATGGGAATATGTCTGGAATTTCAGCACCAGCAAGACAAAGCCTGGCTTCCTAAATCTCGGCCATTGCTTTGACCTGTGACCCCAGCACTCTTCCATAAAGGAGTTTACTAGGACCAGAATTATAACTCAGTGGTAGAGCACATGTCTTATATAAAGCCTGAAGTTCTGTGATTCGGGAAAGGAAGGATAGAGGGAAGGGGTCAAGGGAGGGAAGGAAGGAAGGAAGGAAGGAAGGAAGGAAGGAAGGAAGGAAGGAAGGCAGGCAGGCAGGCAGGCAGGCAGGCAGGCAGGCAGGCAGGCAGGCAGGCAGGCAGGCAGGCAGGCAGGCAGGCTGGCTCATAATTGGGGATTAGACCAGCTTTTCTCCTAAGGAGGCAGGCATAGATGTTTAGTGTGAAAGAGGAGCTGATATAATCATCACATCAAATAATGCAAAGAAATTATTTCTCGTTTATAATTTCTTTGGCTTCTTTCTGGGTTTGTGTTTATTTATCTTTTGTAATTAGCTCCATTCATTTTATTTGATGCTCAAGTAATCGGGTGTGGAAGCCTCTCATATTGATCGTTATACGCTCAGACCCGTCCTGCATTTCCATGCTTCATGATGCTATGGGGTTTCATTTCTGCTTTTTTTGTACTCCTATTGAAGGAGCCAGGAAAGACAGGAATCCTATCTTTCCTTCCTCTCAAGGCATGAAGGTACTGAAGAACCAAAGGGATAGAGAATGCTAATTTCTGAGCTTGGCTGGGCATGTCATTCAAGGGCAAATTGCACATTTGCATGCACAAGACCCTGGGTTCGATTCCCCAGAGCTCTCTGCAACCTCCTCCCCATGCACAATCCTAGTTTCTGTGGGACATCATTGCTTTCAGACCCTCCCAGTGAACAATGCTAAGAAATCATCTTCAAAATCAATTTATGTTGTTAATTCCAAGTCTAATTTAATATTACAGGTTCTCTGCTTTACTTCTCTTGTTTTTATGCTGAAAGATCTTTGCTCCTAATGGCATTAGCATATTTAAATCTGTTTGTCTAAAAATACATTCAAATGACTTCAAGTTTTAATACTAAATATTGGACATGAATTCTAAACCCGTGGACACACCTGCTTCTCATTTAACAGAACCAGAGAGTTCTTTTAAATGAGAACTCATTAACAGATCCAGGAGCCTTTTTCCTCCCTGAGAGTTTAGGATCTGCACCAAGAGCCTTCCTCCCTTGTCTGGATAAAGGCAGCGAGAGTTCCTGCTTATTAGAGTCAAATCGTGTCTGCCATAGAACCAAGTACTGTGTATACATGTCTCTGCCCTGTGCTACAAACCATTTTCCTTTGTTAGTTTTAATCTTTTCATGGATTTTGCAGTTTTACTGTATGAAGGAATTCTGAGAGGTCAGCTCCCTACTCGTATGTGCATATAATAGTTACCTCACTGACCTATACGGTCCTGCCACAGAGGAGAGACCTTTCCCAGGCAATATCGTGACAGAAGACAGGGTTAGAGAGGAAGTTCTGGATCTCTGTGATAAATATTGAAGAACAAATGGTCGCAGACAGACTTGGCCTCAGCTGGAAGCCCTCAAATGTACTTATTTCAAATCTTTTCCAAAGTTGCGAGTATAACCTCTACATGATTTTTTAACCAATTCAACAAGAAACTTATTTTTTAAACACCCTGGATGTTTTTCTTCGGCTTGAGAAACTTGGTTGCTGTTTTGAGTTTTTTTTTTTCAGTAAAGTAAGAGTGTTTTACTTGGAGAAATGGAGGGGGAGAGGGAGGGAGAAAGTAGCTGTCTTGGGTTGCGATGCAGCTGACTCGTCAAAAGGAGCTTCAAACTCATGGCATTACACCAGAGTGTTTACTGTGTTGCACACGGTCCTCCTTGTGTCTGCTACCACACGCTTGGTCTTGGTAACCAAAGCACCACCATGGTGCTTTCTAAAGATAGAGCATTCATGAGCTTCTTCCTGTGCTAAAAGTCACATTTTAGCTTGGATATATTTCTTCTTCAAGATAACATTTGATTTGCTACTCAGTTACTGAGGCCAAATTAGCATAGCATGAGGTGTGTGTGTGTGTGTGTGTGTGTGTGTGTCTGTGTCTATGTGTGTGTGTGTCTGTGCATGTGTGTGCATGTCTTGGGGATCACAGACAGCGTTGCCAGGCTCAAGACAGCAGAGCTGCCAGGACTGTGCCCGTTGCATATGGGGAGTGAGGGACTCAAACTCATTCCCATATGCTCGCAAGGTTGCAGGGCAGGTGCTCTTAGCACTCTGTGCCCTGAGCTTAAGATTTTGTGAGAAAAGCACACTTACAGATTTTATGCTTCACTTGTTCCACTGAATCATTTCTAGAAAATAATCCAGCACTGATCTGTGGCACCCCATCATCTGTTTTGAAATGTATCCCTGGATTTCTACCCTTTGTTTACATTTCCAGCAGATTTAACCAAAGCATTCAGCACTGCCCCCAGTTTACACACCCCACTTGCAACAAAACAAAAGTGTAAATGTAGTGCTTAAACAGGTCAAAGTGTTTTTAAAGTCTTCTTGAAAGGCCACCCATAGCTCTGCACTTTTTTGTGTCCCAGACTCCCAGCAGGGAAGAGTCTATACAAATGATTCACTTTGCGTTGGGAAATTATTCACATAGCACTGATTTTAAATTCATACTGTGTTGGAGGCTATGGTTTGGTGCCAGAATGAAAATAAACAATATGAATCCTACCCTCTCAGAATTTAGAGTTAAAGCCACTAAGCCATACACAGAAGCTGCTATGTTACAAGTATCCACAAGGGTTGGGAGAGTTGGAAATATGTTCTTCCTGGAAATCTGGCATTTGAGATCTCATCTGATGTGTGTGGCTGGGATTGTGGCTGGGATTCAGACCTGAGAGAAAGAGGCAAGGTTATCCAGACAGTGAAGAACAGCGAGCACAGAGGCAGAAGTCCACAAGTTGCCGTCCACCATGTCCGTTACTTGTGTGGAGGAAGGAAACCTCAACATTAGCAACAGGATCCTAAGTGAACCTGTAGAAAGAGCAAAGTATTTTTGGATTTCATTTAAAAGCATCTAGAAAACATGATTTGATTTAGGTACAGAAGTGATAAATTATAGTTGTTCTTCAAAACATAAAATGAGACAGAGTCGAAGAGTCTGTAGGAAAGCAGAACCCCAGAAAGGATCTAGCTAGGACAACTGTCAAGGCAAATGATTGCAAAGGATGTTAATGGATGAGAAGCCATTTGCACTTTGCTGTAGAACAAGTGTCCAGTCTCTACCTGTCAATGAAAACTAAAAATGATGATAATACTTCAGAAATTGGGAGAAACAACTTTGAGCGATCTTTATTTATATATGAGGCTGGGAATAGAGAATATTTAAGATGGGCAAGTGAGCTATAGACCTATGACCATGTTTTATAGAATTGTAGGACAGCACCCATAGGGACTAAATGGTTGGATAGAGGCTGTCTCTGGGGCAAGTAGGGAGCGTTACTTCTGTGTAAAAGTTCTCTGATAGTTTTTCAGCGGTACGTTGAAATGGAAAAAAAATATTCCTGATGAGCTATTAATAGTGTCCCTGGGAGAAGTAATGAAAACACTCAGAGTGGAGAAGAGAGAGCAGATGGCAGACTGCAGAATCAAGTCAACACTTGATAACTGACTCAATGTGAGGGCAAAAGTGAGAGATTAATGGCATGTCTTCGTCCTGAACCTAAGAGCAACAATGACAGGGAAAGTGGTGGTAGGGGTGTTTGGGAGAGAAGAGGCATGGTTATTCCAGGATGGTTGCAATGCATGAGAAGGTGCCACTATTTAGATTAAAGCACAGAAACACTCCTTCCCTGTCCGTGCAGGATACAGGGTGTTTCCTCTGCAAGGACATGTTTCCACGAACCAGGAAACAACGCAACATGCTTTCAAATTGGAAACAGGCATTTTTGCTCTCAGGAGTCCCCTTTGGAGGTGCAAGGGTGCTCATGCAGGGGAGTGGGTGGTGTTCTGCATGCAAGAAGCTCGCCTTTGCATTCCTCTTGCAAAGTGCCCTGCTTGCCATAATACTGACACTGCCCTACTCTTCTGAAATCTCAGGCAACAACCATGTCTGCTCACTGAGTACAGGCCACTGATACAGAATCACCCCCAATTATTTGAGACTGTGAAAGGACAATACATTTCTCTGGAAGATTTTTCTTGGCAGTCCTTGTTCATACCTGAGTTTGCGAAGTTGATAGTCGGATCCTGGACAGAGTGGATTTGAAGCCATACCAGGTTGTCCAGGGAGGAGAGCACTAATAATTGAGCATAGCTCAGAAGCAGCAGGGGGAGAAGTCCTGGGATAAAGTGCCGGGGAGCCCCTAAGGGAGTGCTTCTATGTGGAAAGAAGAGGAGAAAGAACACGTAAGTCAGAGTTCTCTGTAGTGTTCCTGGGGCCCGTGACTGGCTGTTGGACGAACAAGAGGCAATATAATAAGCGCTGCAGAAATCTTGAACTTGCATCATCTCTGCCCTTTTCTATGCTTTGCTTATGAGTTTGCCATTATAATAGTTGCTCCAGTTTGTGCATCAGACATAAAGAACTCTAGCTCTCTTTGGTAGTTTGGTCATCCTTGACATAGTCGCATTTATAGATTATTTGTCAGTTTCTTTGGGATACTTTTCCCCCAAGTTTACCCCAAATTTATTATCACATACCTTCCCCATCACCCCTCTGCCTATAATATATGTCCGCTTAGTTTAGAATGCCCTGTCCTTGATAAATGCATAGTCCTAAGCGTGCTATGCATTTATCTTTTCAGTCAAGTTCTTTTGACACTACTTTGGGTGTGTGCTTTTTCTAATAAAGTAAATATATGTTCTTTTCCTCATTCCTTTTAAAATTTTATTGGTCACACTGATATGTGGCATGATTTAAGGATTCTTTTCTCAGTATAATATTCAATTGAAAAAAATATTATTGATAGAATTATATTTTCCTTTAAGCAAAAGAAACCTCAAGTAACAAGTGAGATAAGTAAATGAGAATTTATCTTTCTTGTGTAATGACCTGAAACCTGCAGGCAGATAAGCATATGGATGTCAGTTCTGCAAGTCAATCTGGCTGGTTCCTTGAGGTAGTGAAATAGCTGCTGCAGTTCCAGATATCACATCATTTGTATTTTATTTATAACACAAGAGAGTCGTTTTTTAGAATCTCCTATAAAAGAAAGTGAGAATGAATTTGCTACTAGAAATTGTAGACAAAGACTAATGTCTGCCATATCTACCTTTCAGAGGCTTTGGAAGTATTCAGCTTTTCTAATGTTTAGGCTGTGCTAGATCTGCTAAATGGTATAGACTGTCTTAATATATTTCTTTAGCTTATCCTACCCTTTATAAAAGACTTTCATTTATGGGGCTGGCAAGGTTTTGAGTACACCTGGCATTGCTCAGGCCTTAATCTTTATTGTGCTCAAGAATATACACTCCTGGTGGGTCTCTGGGACCAAATGTAGTGGCAGGGGTCAAACCTGGGTTGGCTGCAGGCAGGGCTGTCAGGGAGTCACTGGGTCCCAAAAATATCTGAAAATGAATTCCCTTCTACCCCTGAGGCTGGTGGGGAATGGATGAAAACTCAGGAATCGGGCACAATTCCAAAGCCTTTTACTAAAATAAGCTCTGCCACTACAATCCAAGATAATGGGATTTCCCCAGACCTCTAGCTTTTTGGTCAGAACTCCGACCAGGCACTCGGGCCCAAGTCTCCCACCAACGTGGATGGATGTACCTCAAGTCAGTCCCCTTATGTATCCAAAAGTAATCCTATCTTCAGGGATGGTAGTATCAACAAAGATCAACGAATTAGCTTCTAGGTTAGATATAGGGTGGTGTCACACTAGGGTGGTGTCACGCTTGTTTCAGGTCTAAATGAATGATTATGCCGGGGACTAGTCCCTTTCCCCGAGATTATCTCTTAGTCAAAACACTGGGGAGAGGGCTGCTATAAAGAAATACATCTTAATGGATGTGTATTCATGGGGGAGAAACATCATAATTTCATGGACTTCATGCAATCAAGGTGGTATGCACAGGCTCCTTTTTATTAATCATCTGCGCCAGAGTGATTCTGAGTGTCTTATCCTCTGTTTACTGAAAGGGTCATGCTAGCCTGCCTTGAGGGTAAACTAGCATGGCCTTACTTTGATCTTAAGCGGTAGTCTCAATGTAACCAGGATGGTGGTCTCTTGGTAAATTCTAACTGTCCCACACCAGGACCAGTGGGTATTAAGAGGAATTGTGAAAAAAAAAATTGTGCCCTGTCTAGATAACATTGAAATCATAGTAGAAATTATAATAATATTTCAGAAGTTATTAATTCAGAGTCAAAGTGACTCCTCTAACTGCCATACCCTCTATCAGTGTTTACACAGAGGAGAGATCTCATTAGCATGAATCCTGACTTAAAGACATGTAAATAGCTTAAACTGTAAGTAGATTAAACAGCAAAGATCTTAAGTTAGCTAGGCTTTGTCATCCAATACAAGGCAAGTGCCTTAACCATTGTACTTTCTCTCAGGCCCCTAAAAAAGACTTAAAGTTAGTTGCTCTGATTGTTTCACTTCAATTGTTTACACTCAATTCACTTTGGAGGATCTGAATGTCTTATTTATTTAATTTAGTTTTTGGCGGGCCACTTCCAGCTATACTTAGGGGTCATTCCTGGAGGCACTCAAGTGATCAAGTCAGGGTGTGCCATGTGCCAGGCAAGCACCTTAACCCCTCTTCTGTCTCTTCAGGTCTAATGTTCTTATTGTGAGGAAGATGTCTCTTATGGTGAGGAAGAGGTCTTCCTCACCATAAGGGCACTACTGGCAGGTATGGCTTTATTTTGAAGGGCCTCTTGAATGAGTTTGGTTCCAGATTCCCTGTCAGGTGCCACAAAATGCGGAAGGTTCTGGAGACAATGCAGTTAAATTTGAATCCCAAATCTGTCTCTTATGGATGTGTAAAGGAATGTGTCCAACAGTTACTGAGCTTAGCTTAGGGTGAGTTGACACTTAGGAAGCTGTTTCCACTTGTTCATTTAGTCTTGCCAACAATCCCATCAGGACAGGGCCTGTCAGGATTCCTAGACCATGGAAGTGCCATGTCTAAGTTGATTTGGCTTAGAAGTGTCCATGTGAAGGACCGGAGCAGTAGCACAGTGTTCGCCTTATACTTGCTTGACCTGTATACAATCCTCAGCACTGCATATGGTTCCCCAAGCCCACCAGGCACGATCCCTAAGTATAGAGCCAGGGTCAGCCCTAAAAACTGTCCCGTGTGACTCAACAACAATGACAACAATCACTGTCTGTCACTGTCTTCCCGTTTATCATCGATTTGCTCGAGCGGGCACCAGTAACATCTCCGCATGACCTGTCTCATGCAAGTAGAGCCCAAGGGCACCTGCTTGCTCCAGGAACATAAAGAGCCTCAAACCATTCCATCAGGTCATGGGAATGAGGTCGATAATTGTTACTGGTATTTGGCATATCAAATACGACACGGGTAGCTTGCCAGGCTCTGCTGTGCGGGTAGCATATTCTTGTAGTCATCTCTAAATCCAGCATTTATTGATGAACTGTGTGGCCACAAGTGGCCCTGCAAAGCCTTTTATACAATCAAGCACAAATCCCAGAGCATTCCAGGCCCTAACAATCCTGGGCTACAACAGATAACAATCACCGATTTAGCATTTGCAAGGTAACATTTGCAAGGTAACAATCACTGATTTACATATTACTGTGGTCAGAGGTCAGAAGACAGGGCACCTGTTGCATCACCTTAAATGTCATTTGCCTGCCAGTCTCCCATTGGATAAGCACAGATGTCTTTCACGTGGGTGTAAACTTTTGAGCATCGTGTAGCTCCACTGCCCTGAGAACAGGGCCCTACTCTGGGCCCCGCCCACAAGGCCTCACAGCCGGAAGGAAGGTGCCAGGCCCCAATACTAGCTGCTTAGAGCCCAACACAGTATGAACTGTCTGATGCTGACAAACACTGCAGTGGCTAACAAAGGCCTTCCCTCAGTCCTTACATGTACACTGTCTCTTATCGAGAATGAATTCTCCTGTCTAGAATAAGGTGTGAGCATACAGCAAAGGCCCTCCACACACTGACATGTATTACATTCTTCTCCAGTATGAGTTTTCATATGCATATATGTCTGAGGATTGAGTGAAACCTTTCCACATGCCTCACGTTTATAAGGTCTCTATCCAGTATGAATTCTCCTATGGCTATGAAGACTACGATGAATGAAGGAAGGCCTTCCCACAGTCCTCACACAGGAGCGGTTTCTCTCCATACTGGAGAGAAGCGACAATAGAGGACCAAAAATGGTCCTGTGAGGATTCCAGCTCAGGTGGTCTAAGTGGAGATCTAAGGTTTTTCTTACTCTTTGTGCTATTTTCTTGAACAGTCTCAACCATTTCCAACCTTGATTCCACCCGCTGACTCCCTGTTCCTATATATGGGCTACTAGTCTCAAGCTGGGACCCCCGTGTGCATAAATTTCAACTGTGCCTTTGTATTGTCCCATAGGGGTTCCCATTTGGGGGTAACAGATGCCAGGCTGAGAAATGCCATTTTGGAAGCCAGAATTCGGAGATGAAATGGGAGGAGAATAATACAAAGCCCACACACAAGGAGCCTGTGGATGGACATGGGGTTGGCGTGGGGGCTGCTCCTCCCCTGTGAGCAGAGGTTGCTGTGACCTTAAGGATTCTTCTTCCTCAATAGATGCAAACACGGGCTAAAGCAATAATACCACAATAGGGCATTGGCCTTGCTGATCTAGGTTCCATCCCCAGCACCCCACATAGTCCCTGAGCACCACCAGGAGTGATCCTTGAGCACAGGGCCAGGCATAAGCCCAGGGCACCACCAGAGGTCATCCCCAAACAAGACAAAATAGCAAAAGTTTGACTGCTTAGCTGGTGGAGGGCAGTGCCTGTCTCCACCACAATCCTATGGCCACTGTCCTGAGTTCAGGGGTGACCCAGACAGTTTTCTGGTGAGGCTGAAGCACAAAACCAAGACAAGCAGGTATCCTAGAACCACTGACACACAGTGCCCTGTGGTTCTGGAGGCCAGAGGCATAAATGCCAGGGCTGAGCAAGACACCCCACCCGCTCCCACGCACTTTGTCTTCGGGAGCGGAGCAGGTTTGCCCATTTATTCATCTGGGAGGGTTGCTGACATTTGTTCCCTGGCTTCTTTTGTTTGGGGGGTTGGAGGGTGCACCTGGCAGTGCTGTCAGGGTCAAACCAGATTAGGCCACGTGCAAGGCAAACCACGTTACCCGCTGTATTTCAGTTTGGCTCCTGTTCCTGACTTCTGCTGCTCACCCCACCTCTGTGGCCCCGTCATGCCCTGTCTCCTGTTGTCCTCAGATTCTCCACACGATACCAGCCATTTGGGACCCTGCTCACACCCAACATGAGGTCGTCTGCAGGACACCCACTTCAGAGAAGCTCTGCTCTGAGGGAACAGGGTAGGGGCGGAAGGTGTCTTGGGTGCACCAGCAGTTCCTACCCTCATGCCTCTCTCTCCCTCTGGCCTCAGCAGTGCCCCCAACAGTGGCTGCGAGAATGATCAGGATGAGGCGGAGTGGAAGCCGCCAGACCCGGAGCTGATCAAAAAGCTGGTGGAGCAGATTGAATTCTACTTCTCCGATGAGAACCTGGAGAAGGATGCCTTCCTGCTGAAGCACGTGCGAAGAAACAAGCTGGGCTACGTGAGCGTCAAGCTCCTCACGTCCTTCAAGAAGGTGAGCCCCGTCTCAGCCACGCCCCCGAGTTTCAGTGTTCAGGGGAATTCTGTTCTCAGCACTTTACCCCCGAAACCAGGTGGGGGTTTAAAAAATATTTCCTCTGAGGTTTGAAAAAGATAAATGATCCCAGACAGGAAGAGACATGCATGTAAGGCCCTCCCATCTGCGAGAGAGTGCCAGGGCAAGGCACTTGCCTTCATGGAGCCCACCCAAGTTTGCTTCCTCTTAGGAACCCTGAGCACCTCGAGGAGTCATCTCTGGTCACTGAAATGTGTGACTCAAAACCTGACCTCCACCAAAATAAAAGGAACGAAAAGAAAGGGAAGGGGGAGGGGTAAGGAAAGGGAAAGAAGGGAAGGAAAGCAAGAAGGGAGGAGGGAGGGAGAGAGGGAAGAAAGGGAAGGAGGGAGGGCAGGAGGGTAGAATCTTGCTCCACTCGCCTTAGAAGGGTCCTGGGGGTTGAGACAGGACCTGGTGGCCTGGTGGCACTCAGGGAATGTTCTCAGTGCACTTAGGGTGGCCCTTAGTTAAGTTCAACTACTCGGTCAGTGTTAAGGCTTAAAAAATAACTGAATTGGGGACGGGGCGATAGCACAGCAGGTAGGCGTTTGCCTTGCATGCAGCTGACCCAAGTTTGATCCCGGCATTCTATATGGTCCCCGAGCACCGCCAGAAGTAATTCCTGAGTGAAAAGCCAGGAGTAACCCCTGAGTGTGCGCCGGGTGTAGCTCAAAAAAGCAAAAGAAAGAAAGCAAGAGAGCAAGCGAGCAAGCAAACAAGAAAAGAAAAGAAAGACAGACAGACAGACAGACAGACAGACAGACAGACAGACAGACAGACAGACAGACAGACAGACAGACAGAAAGAAAGAAAGAAAGAAAGAAAGAAAAGAAAGAAAGAAAGAAAAGAAAGAAAGAAAGAAAGAAAAGAAAGAAAGAAAGAAAGAAAGAAAGAAAGAAAGAAAGAAAGAAAGAAAGAAAGAAAGAAAGAAAGAAAGAGAAAGAAAAGACCTGAATTGGAGGGGGCATTAGGGCTCCCCCCCTCAGGGAGAGGTACCAAGGCAATTCATAGTCCTGTGGACCTGTGGATTCATAGTCTTGAGGGTCAGGGGCGACTATGGCAGCAGATGCCAGGACCTCGCTGGGTCCCCAGCAGTACTCTCCGTCCCTTAGAGTCCCTGGCCTCGGCCCACACATACATGGTTTCCCTGACCTGTCCGTGGAATGAAGAGTAAGGCCAGAGGTTCCTGAAGGTTACTCTTTAATGGTTTCGTTGTTTCGCCCCTTGCTCTCTGTAGGAATCTCTCCTGGACCTCTGTTTTTCTCCCAGAAGTTTTTTCCTACAAGCTGCTCTCTCTTGGGCGTCTGTGTGGGCTCCTCTCGTCAGGTTCTCCTGCAGGATGCTCTCTCTTTTCGGGGGGATCTGTGCGGGCGCCTCTCTTCAGCGCCTCTCACTCCAGGGCCTCTCACTTCCGATGTCTCTGTTCAGGGTTTCATGTTTCTGGTCCTTTCCCAGGACCTCTCCTATCAGGACCCTTTTCCGTAAATCCTTTCTGCTAAGGGCTTTTTTTCTTCAGCACTTCTTTCCTTTGGACTCTTCAGCTATGTCCCTATCTATTTCCCTAGTTACCTTGTTTCATCTTTTGCTACAACTTCCTGTGTCTCTGAATCCCTGTCTAATTCTTTGAGTTCTTCCGTGTTGCCCTGCTGCTGCCTGTGGTCCTTATGCTCAGTAGCCCTGAAGCACTGTAGCCCTGTAGCTTTGCCTGTGGTCCTAATACTCAGTAGCCCTGAGCGCTGTAGCCTTGTAGCTTTGCCTGTGGTCCTAATACTCAGTAGCCCTGAAGCGCTGTAGCCCTGTAGCTTTGCCTGTGGTCCTAATGCTCAGTAGCCCTGAGCGCTGTAGCCCTGTAGCTTTGCCTGTGGTCCTAATGCTCAGTAGCCCTGAAGCACTGTAGCCCTGTAGCTTTGCCTGTGGTCCTAATACTCAGTAGCCCTGAAGCGCTGTAGCCTTGTAGCTTTGCCTGTGGTCCTAATACTCAGTAGCCCTGAAGCGCTGTAGCCCTGTAGCTT
The DNA here is from genome assembly GCA_021461705.1 of Cryptotis parvus. Taxonomy (NCBI): domain Eukaryota; kingdom Metazoa; phylum Chordata; class Mammalia; order Eulipotyphla; family Soricidae; genus Cryptotis; species Cryptotis parvus. The sequence continues at coordinate 116,912 of JAJIBD010023320.1, read as the reverse complement.
TGCCTGTGGTCCTAATACTCAGTAGCCCTGAGCGCTGTAGCCCTGTAGCTTTGCCTGTGGTCCTAATACTCAGTAGCCCTGAAGCGCTGTAGCCCTGTAGCTTTGCCTGTGGTCCTAATACTCAGTAGCCCTGAAGCGCTGTAGCCCTGTAGCTTTGCCTGTGGTCCTAATGCTCAGTAGCCCTGAGCGCTGTAGCCCTGTAGCTTTGCCTGTGGTCCTAATACTCAGTAGCCCTGAAGCGCTGTAGCCTTGTAGCTTTGCCTGTGGTCCTAATACTCAGTAGCCCTGAGCGCTGTAGCCCTGTAGCTTTGCCTGTGGTCCTAATGCTCAGTAGCCCTGAAGCGCTGTAGCCCTGTAGCTTTGCCTGTGGTCCTAATGCTCAGTAGCCCTGAAGCACTGTAGCCCTGTAGCTTTGCCTGTGGTCCTAATACTCAGTAGCCCTGAGCGCTGTAGCCTTGTAGCTTTGCCTGTGGTCCTAATACTCAGTAGCCCTGAAGCGCTGTAGCCCTGTAGCTTTGCCTGTGGTCCTAATACTCAGTAGCCCTGAAGCGCTGTAGCCCTGTAGCTTTGCCTGTGGTCCTAATACTCAGTAGCCCTGAAGCGCTGTAGCCCTGTAGCTTTGCCTGTGGTCCTAATACTCAGTAGCCCTGAGCGCTGTAGCCCTGTAGCTTTGCCTGTGGTCCTAATGCTCAGTAGCCCTGAGCGCTGTAGCCCTGTAGCTTTGCCTGTGGTCCTAATACTCAGTAGCCCTGAGCGCTGTAGCCTTGTAGCTTTGCCTGTGGTCCTAATACTCAGTAGCCCTGAGCGCTGTAGCCCTGTAGCTTTGCCTGTGGTCCTAATACTCAGTAGCCCTGAGCGCTGTAGCCCTGTAGCTTTGCCTGTGGTCCTAATACTCAGTAGCCCTGAAGCGCTGTAGCCCTGTAGCTTTGCCTGTGGTCCTAATACTCAGTAGCCCTGAGCGCTGTAGCCCTGTAGCTTTGCCTCAGCCGCCATGCTTTGTAGCTCTGGTGCTGGCTCTCGGGCCTAGGCACCAGGAGCATTTTTTTTCCTCCCTGGTGCTGACCATCGGCAAAGGCGCCAGGGGCCCATGGTTTAGGTGCTGGCCTTGCACCAGAGGCCTCTGCTCTCTCAGTCCGGAACCCCTGCCCTCAGTCTGCTCTCCTGAGACCCCTATTTATAGACTCTGGCCAGATTCAGAACCCTGGCCTCCAACTGTCTTAACAGACCTTTGAAAGACTAATGTTATGCCTTTAAGATCCCATATCCAACAGCCGGGCATGTGGGGGGCTCGGTGCCCATTCACCGAACTCAGTGGCCTAAAAAAACACTTACTAGGCTCAACAGGAGGTGAAGTTCAAACTGCTGGTGTCTGGAATAAACAAAGGGAAGGACAGCAGCCCCAGAACTCTGGGATAATCTACCCGGCCCTCGATATCAGCCCCCTTAAGGGTCTGGCGGGAGGAAAGCCCCCCCAGTGGGAGGCGGCCACACAGCCCTCTCTGTGCATTTTGGGTTTTGTTTTGGGGCACATCCAACTGTGTTTGGGGCTGACTCCCAGTGCTGTCCACAGGTGTCACTCTGCTTGGGGATCCTCTAGGTGCCAGGATTCAAGCGCAGGTCACTGCGTATAAGGCAGATACTTCATTCTCCACTGTAGAATCTTTGGCTTCTTTTTCTATAATTTTATTTTGGAGCATACACCCAGGGGGTCTCGGAGGCTACTCCAAAGCTCTGTGTGGGACTTTCTCGTGGAGAGTGCGGGGAGACTATGCAGAGCTGGATAAAGTTGGAGCCCCTGCACGCAAAGCCTGTGAGACACGTACTTGTGAGACACGTATTCGTCTCACAAGCCGTCTCCCGGCCCCTGCGCTGCAGAGAGCAGCAGTTGGACTTTGGTTCCCGCCTCCCAAAGGCTGATGGAGCAACTGGAAGAAAGAACTCTGTGTCTCCCACGGGCACATTGTGTTTACTAGGGTGGAAAAGCCCCACCCGTCCCGTTACATAACAAGATGTGTAACAACAAGATGTGTAACGTGGGTCTCAGCAGGGTTGCCTGTGCATTTTGGCCAAGAGCATTGAAGGAGAGCCTACGAGATCCTTTTCTCTTTGGCACCTCGCCTGTGGGTCTTCTTTCTCCTCTCCTGCACTTTCTTTCCTTTTATTTCATCGTCAAGCTTCTGTTCCTCCTGCTGAGAGTTCTGTCAGGCCAGGAGTATAGAAAATGTTGTGGCATCCCCTGGACTTTGGAGAGCCGAGGTAAGAAAAGTGGCTGGTGCAGAGTTACAGCAAGGCCAGGCTCCACATTAGCCATGGAAGGGCACAGGGCTGTTGGGAGCTCATTGATCGGAGCACCTACATCTGGGTGAGAACTGTGAACTCTTCCTCCCGGAGGTGGAACCTTGGAGGATGGGTGGGAACTTTCAGGGCTAAGAGCAGAGAGGGACATTTCCTGTACACAGTCTCTCATGAGAGAAGAAAATGAATGAAGTCGCCAGTGGAATCATCTCGTAGCTCCCTTAATTCTATTACAACTTCCTAAGAATCAGAATTTTCCTTTTTGGGGGCCAGAGAGATCCTACGGGGGGGGGTTTAAGGCTCACACCTTAGAGCCCGGAGATAGTCTAGGTGTGAAGGCACTTGTTTGTTTGCCGCACCCCAGGTTCGATTTTCAGAACCCCATGTGGTTCCCTGATCCCCAGCAGGAGTGACCACAGAGCATAGACCCAGGAGAAAGCCGTGAGCATCACCAGGTGTGGCCTGTCGCCCTCCCCAGAGGCTCACGCCTTGCCAACAGCAAACCCCAGTTCACATGGTTCCCTGAGAACTGCCAGAAGCACCTAGGAGGCCTCTGAGCACTGCTGGGGGCAGCTCCCGCCATTCCTCAGCCCTGCAGAGCCTGACAGCAGCAACTCTTGGGAGCCTGCACAGAACCACTGTCCAGTTGTCGAGAACTGCTGGGAGGAACCCCCGGCCTCCTGAGCACTGTTGAGAGACAGCACCCCCGAATTCAATTCCCCTTTTTTAAGTTGCCACTCGTGAACCTATTTAGGAGGCCAAACACTGACTGCAGAGTAGACACTGGCGCCCTCTAAACTGAGAGCAAAGCCCCTTTGCTAAAGAGGGTCACCACAGTGGGCAATCTCAGTAGCAAAGGTAGCACTCAGGAAACTATAACATATCTCAAACTCAGGCCCACTTCTAGTAACAGTCCGAGATGGACCCCTGGTTCCTCTGAAGGTGGTGGCTGGAAGCCCCTTCCAGGACCCACACAGGTTCTGGGGCGCTCAGACTGTAACCTGCGCCCTTAGTGCTTGCTCCTGGCTCTGAATAGTGACTAAGAGTTTGCCCATTTCTGTGCTTCCAACCTGGTTTCGACCTAGAGAGAAGAGCGGGCTCCACACCGCCTCACACAGGCCTTCTCGTTGGTACCAGTTCCGGATCCAGGCTTGTCTCAGCCCACCTGAAGTGCCACCCTTTCCCGGACCAGCTTCTCTGCTGGTGTGTGATGACTCACACCACACAAGAAACAGTGTGTGTGGTGGTGACTAATCCCCTAATTTTGTGTGTGGGTGCCGAATCCTCGGCCCCAATCTGAACCTCTTCACCAGAGCTGCCTCTGAAACCCAGCCAGCCGGCCCTTCTTCCAGCTCTGGAAAGTGCCTGGTCTGGTCTCGGGGCTCCTGGGCGAGCATCTGCATGAGACGGACTTCCAAGGACTCAATGGGTGTGGCCTCACCGTGCTGGCTGCGGTTCTCCACCCCACCCACCTACACTGCTTCTTTGGGGTGACTCATGCTGCCTGGCATCCCTGCCACCGGAAGTGGTCCTCTTGAAAAGTACCGCATTACCATATAAATATAACTTCTCTCTACTGCATCGATACACACAATTTCCAGCAAAGGGAAGAGGGGGGGAATGTTTCATCATCTGCCACGAGGGCCATAGTTTAATTTAATTCCCAGTTGAAGCAACCCACACGTTTTTGGGAGATACAGAGGTGAACTATGAAAGGCGCTTTGAAGCTTTCTGTGTGTCAAATGAAAAGAAGCAGAAAAAAAATAGTTTCAGAGGAACTTAAAATACCCAATACCCTGATGTGTTAAAATACCCAAGTGCTATCAAAGCAGCAACATGTAATATTTGAAATAATAACACATGATAGTTATATAAAATGCATGTCTGGATGCAGATATTTATATCTGTAGTTATTTATTTCTACCGGCAGCTCTGTGAGGGTAGCACCGCAGGACAACACCATCTTCCACATGAGATCCTGACAGGTTGAAAAGCTTGGGGTCCATTGCGAGTGGGACCGGAAGCCTGGCCACACCTGGCCGTGATCCTGGCTCTGTGCTCAAGACTGACCCCTGCGGTGCTCAGGCAACCGCATGTGCTGCTGCGGAGGCGTACCGGGTGTGCAAGGCGAGGCAAATGCCTCAACTCCTGTGCTATCTCTCTGGGCCCAGCCTCGAGTCTCTCTGCAAGCTGGAGACCATTTGTAGCCAGCAAGTCTTGCTCTAGATCCTGCAGGTCTGCAGGATCTAGAGCAATCGAGGAAAAAACTCAGTCTGCCCAGAGCAAACTGAATTGCAGCTCTGGGCAAATTCAGTTCGTGCTGGTGCAGAGTTACAGCAAGGCCAGGCTCCACATTAGCCATGGAAGGGCACAGGACTGTTGGGAGCTCATTCAGTTCGTGCTCTGAATTTGCCCAGAGCAGAATAGAATGTGTCCATTGCTCTGGCAGCTTCTGGTGGACAAACTGGGCTCAGTGGTGCTGCCTTGATTGACACTGGAGAAAGTGTGTTTGTTCACCAAGTTTTGGCCTACCTACACACCAGAGATGCCCCCAGAAGGGGCGTTGCAGGGTGAAGAGAGCTAGGCGGGATGGTGCCGGCTACACATGCAGGGGCGTTTCAGATCTGTTTTGTGTCCCTCAGGTGAAGCACCTGAGCGGGACTGGAGAACCACTGCGCACGCCCTGAAGTCCTCGGTGCTCCTCGAGGCTGAATGAGGATGAGCGGAAAGTGAGGGAGGACCACCCCTGTCCCCCCTCTTCCCCAACGAGAACCTCCCCAGCAAGATGCTCCTGCTCTATGACCTCTACCTGTCCCCCAAGCTCTGGGCCTGGCGGCGCCCCAGAAGAACGGCAGGGTGCAGGAGAAGGTGATGGAGCACCTTCTGAAGCTCTTTGGGACCTTTGGAGTGATCTCGTGTGCGCATCCTCAGGCCCGGGAGGGAACTGCCCCCCGACATCCGGCGCATCAGCAGCCGCTACAGCCAGGTGGGGACACAGGACTGCGCCATCGTGGAGTTCGAGGAGGTGGAGGCCGCCATCAGGGCCACGAGTTCATGGTCACAGAGTCTCAGGGCAAGGGAGACCATGAAAGCTGTCCTGATTGGCATGAAACCACCCAAGAAAAAGCCCGCCAAGGACCGGAACCAGGACGAGGAGCCCGCCACAAGCGTCCACCTCAACAAGTCCCCAAACAAGAGGGGTGGAGGGAGCTGCAGTACATGGGCGATGAGTCTTCGGCCAACAGCTCCTCTGACCCGGAGAGCAATCCCACGTCCCCCATGGCCGGCGGGAGGCGCGGCTCAGCAACAAGCTGGTCCCTGCTGGCCCGCAGAGTCTCTTCCTGAGTCCCAATGCCTCCCCCTGCTCCAGCCCCGGGGCAGCCCCTTGGCTCAGCGCAGAGGAGTCCCCAGGAAGTCCCCTGGCCGAGGAGGGCAGGCTGAACTGTAGCACCAGCCCGGAGGTCCTGGCGCAAGTGCACGGATTACTCCTCAGACAGCAGCGTCACGCCCTCCGGCAGCCCCTGGGTGCGCAGGCGCCGCCAAGCAGAGCGGGGGGGCGCGAGGAGAAAAGCCCCGGAGCCAGCCCCCTGCTCTCTCGGAAGATGCAGACTGCAGATGGGCTACCTGTGGGAGTGCTGCGGTGGCCCCGGGGCCCTGACAACACCAGAGGTTTCCACGGGGGACAGGAGAGGAGCCGGGCCTATGTGTAAATACCATCTTATTTTTACGAGCAGCTCAACTGAAAACACCCTTGGTGTTCAAGGGCGCTTACAAACACCTGGCATGACTTAGCTGACTTTTAAATCCCCTCTGAAAGCTTTTGTATCCTGCAGCCCTCTTAATTTATGCATTGGTCAGTGGTGTGAGCTGTCTGGTACTCTGTGGCTGGAAGACCGTCTTGTTCAGAGCACCTGCTCCTCCCTGCATGACCGTCCTCGTGAGCGTGAAGATGCTGCGTGACCCTGCTGGGTTTGGGGCTTGGGGCTCCCCCAGGCGAGTCTAAGGAGCAGACCTTTTTTCAGAGTGGGGTTCTTCCCTGGGGTGCCAGAGCTTCCCTGGTGGGCCCAGAGGGAGTTGTGCAGTGCACTCACTTGCAACTGTATTGGCTAGCAGCATGGCGTCTTCCGAGACCAAATTCTTGTGTCCTGTCGCGTGAATAAATAATAAAACACCCAAGTGGAAGTGTTGGCTCTGATGTCATAGGCTGTGCTTGACCAAAGTCTGTGTCCAACTCAACACTCATAAGGTCAAAGGAATTGCCATAGGACCTGAATTGTTTAATAGGGACACATTTGATTTTTCTCTTCTTTGTTTTTTCTTTCTTTTATTTTTTTTTAGAGGAGTGATGCTCAGGGGGCCCAGGGTAATCTTCTACCCCACTGGTCCAGTGAATCAATGCCAAGGCCTGAGGATGCCATGCTTCATGGGACCCTGCAGTGCCAAGGACCACCAGGAGCCACCCCAGCAGAGCTTATGGACCTCAGGGCCATACCAGGAGGCCACGTGGTGCTGAAGGTCAAACCAGGCCTGGGTAAATGCCTTGGATGTATCCTAACCTCTGTACTATTTCCCCAGTCCTTGTATTTCTTAAATGTATCCTGGACCACTCTGGGCTTCTGGAAGCCTGAAGGGTCAGCAGAAATTGTGCTGCTGCCAAAGATTGGGATCTTTCCTCATGGTAGAATCAGACCAAGTGGAGGCAGTTTGGTTCAGACCAAGTTCTTGCCGCAGTGTCCTTGGATGAGCAGCTTGAGTAGCTCCAATTTCCAGGCCCCAGCTCAGCCCCTCTGAAATGAAAACTCAGTAGGAGAGGGGCTGGAATCTGGATTTTAGTATCTGGAATCTGCCTTCCAGGGAACTGTACTGCAATCTTGGGCTTAAGAACTGCTGGTCTAGGCTAGCGTTGTAGGACTGAAGGTCTAACTCTCAACATTCCCTGCTTTTTAGTTCTGTGTCTTTAGGAAAGTTCCTGTCTCCATGCAGCCTCACAGTAAAAGCTTAGAGTAGTCTTGGAAAGTACGTTTTCTTGACATCTGTGCTCACATGCATCTTACCTTCCATCAGTGTTAGCACTTTTCTTCCTGGATTATTGTCCATTATCATTGCATGTGGCCTGGAAGTACAGAATAAGCACTAGCCGAGGTTTCAGTATTGGCTTTGCAGCCTTGAAGGATTTTAGGTAAGTCACATTTAATTTAATTTGTTGATAATTGTTACTGGTAATTAATACTCCACTGTTCTCCCTGCATTAACATACGCCTCAGAGACCTGGGCCCTATGAAAGCAGGATGAAAACACTATTTTAGTCTTCCAAAGAGGAATCGAAAAGAGCTATGCTTGGAATATCACGCCACACTCAAGTGAAAGAAGGAATCCGGAGCTCCTACCTCCGTCGCTGTTCCAGAGTCAGGGGCACTGTCTCGTTTGCCAAGGCATCAAAAATCAGATGGGCTGGACATGTAATGCAATTTGGAGATGACCGCTGGACTAGAGCCGTTACTGACTGGATCCCACGGGGTATCAAAAGATCATGTGGCCGCCCACCTACAAGATGGTCAGACTTCTTCGTCAAGACCCTGAATGAGCGGTTTGAGGCTCTTTGTATTCCTGCAGCAACCAGATGCCATTGGGCTACACTGGCATGTGATAGGATCAAATGGAAATGTTACTGGCACCTGCTCGAGCAAATTGATGAATAACGGGATGTCAAGTGATCAAGTGATCAAGTGTTGATAATTATTAAACAGCAGTCAGACTCAGAGATCATGCTAAGAGTTTTCTATGCATCATCCTCCCAACTACCATGCAAGAAAGACTGAACCATTATACCAGCTTTATTTTGCAAGAAAGAAGGACTTTCATGCCGATAACTATACCAGGTAAAGCTGACACTAAAAGCTGGAACACCCACATACTGGCTCTGGCATCCTCTCTTCTTTTTCTAAAGATAGGTACATTCTTACTGGTGCAACCTTAGTTGGTAACTTTTGATCAAGGTTTTAGGTGTGCGGTATTGTCATATGATGTCAATATAACACTGTAGAACTCCACCCGTCACCACACACGCCAGCCACTTTGCCCACTTTGTCCACCCCCAACTCCATAGCCTGCTGGTGATAGCCAATCTGTCCTCTGATGAGTCTGATGAGTTTGTTTCTGTTTTGTTTGAATTGTTCGTGTCTCTGTGTATTCTTTATGTGGAATATCTGAGTGAAATGTTACGGTGTTTGTCTTTCTCCTAACTTAGCTCACTTAGAATCATCCTCTTCAGAACTATCCTTGTCATAAAAATGGTTTCATCTTGTGTTGTGCATTAGTACTTCATTGTGTATAAACCACATCTTTATCCACTGATCTTTCAGCAGATACTTGCTGTTTTCCTTTCTTGGCCGTAGGAAATAATGCTTCACTGAACATGCATGCATATAGCTTTTCAAGTGAGTGCTTTTGTGTTTTTATTTTTTAAAATAAATACCCAGAAGTTGAATAGCTGGATCACATGTAGGTCTCTTTTGAAGTGTTTGAGAACTCTCAGTACTGATTCCCAGAGTGGTGCTATCAATGTCATTCCCATCAGCGGTGTATAAATGTTCCTTCATCCCTTCAAATTCACCAACCCTCTCTCCTTGACTTTTGTTATTAGCCTCTTACCAGGTATGAGTGGTAATTTGGTTTTGCTTTGCATTTCCCTAAGAGTAAGTGGCGAGGTTAGTGCTGAAGTGATAGGACAGCAGATAGGGCGCTTGCCTTGCATGTGGCCAACATAGATTCAATCCCTGGCACTGACTATGATCTGCTGAGCACCACCAGGAGAGAACAGAGCCAGAAGTAAGCCCTGAGTACCACTGGATGTGGCCTCCCCAAAAGGAGCAAAAAATCAAGACTGAGTGATGAAGTATATCTTCTCATATGAGACGTTCTTATTCAAACTCTCTGCTCATTGCAAAATTGGTTGTTTTTGTTTAGTTATGTGTGCTCTGTATGCATGTTGAATACTAACACTATATTGAATGTATGCTTTGCAAATATTTCCCTCATTTAATAGATTACCATTTCATTTTGATGATGATTTTTACTTTGTAGGAGCTTTCAATCTTTTTTTTTTAAATTTATTTTTCTATTGTCTATCTTCCACTAGTGTTGAACCCATAGAAATAATGTTGAGTTGCTTACCATATGTGTTTTTTTATCAATTTTTAAGCTTTGGGTCTTACATTCAATTTCTTTTATTTTACATTCAATTTCATGAACTTCATTAACCCTTTTTAAAATTAATTTTTGTCTATGGTATAAAATGGTAATCTGGCTTCATTGTTTTGCGTGTGGTTGCCCAGTTTCCCTGCTCCATTACTGGAAACACGTCCCTTCCTTCACTGCATGCTCTCGGCTCCTTGGTTATGAATTAGTTGTCTCTCTATGCGCAATTATTTTTCTGTGAAATGAGCATTCAGCCTTCAGATGCTGCTCCAACATCTCTGAAATGCACTATCCATATCCCAAATAGGAGCTACCACAAATGGTGCTGATATTTATTCAGTGCCTCCTGTGCTCAAGGCCTTTTGTTAGACATGTTTTATTTTCTTCTGGGTGTCCCTACAGGTACTATAATATCTGTTTCCCACAGGAAGCTGTTGAGGTAGGATAAGACCTCAAACTGCTACGAACATGGAAAGAGAGCCCATTTTTCAAATTATGCAGCTCTGTACAATTTACTAGGTCATTCTTATCTGCTTAGTAAGATAATGTTTTCCTTAAGACCTAGGGGCTGGAGAGGTAGTACAGCCAGTAAGGCACTTGCCTTGCATGTGGCTGACCCAGATTTGATATCTGGCACTCTATATGGTTCCCGAAGCACCTCCTGGCATGATCCCTGAGCACAAAGTCAGGAGTAAGCCCTGAGCACTGCTGGCTGTAGCCAGAAACAAAGGGAAAACTCAGAAGAGTTCCTATGAACTGGTGATGCATCTTGGAATTTCCAGGTGTTGCCATTTCTATCAGGACCAGCTGAAAATGGCCCAAAGACCTGGGACTGCTCCCGGCCCAGCTCCATGCCCTGCCCTGACCGCCAGGCCTCCTGGCCCAGCTCCATGCCCCACCCTGACCGCCAGGCTCTCTGTGTGCCTCATTCTCTGGCTACTTCTTTTGTCCTGCACCTGGTACTTCCCCTCAGGCCCCATCTTTTCCCAGACTCTGGTGCCATCTGCACCCCACCCACTAGCTCCTTTCCCATGCTCACTTGTAGCCACAGTCATCCTCGAGAGCTCTGGCTCATAGTATGTAAGTGTTAGATGCTCCCTCAGAGTGTCATTATTTTTTCAAAACATCTCTGCCCTGCCCCTCCCCTGTGACAGCTTGAACTGTTTTCACTTTGCCCTGCATGGCCTGAGGAAAGACCCCCAAGATGCTCCAAGATGCTCTCCAGCACGCAAGAAATTTAGCTGACTGACATTCAGCAAGTTCTTTATTTTTGGGTCCACTGTTCCCATACTGAGCAAGGGGCTCACAATACAGTGCTCCTTAAATCGGTCCACCTGAGGGAAAGTGGTTATGACCCCTCCCTCCCGGTACCCTGCAGATGTTCACTGTTACTCAGCTCTCTATCCTCTTCCAAGACTTGCCTTTCTTCTGTTCTCTGACTTCTAACCTCAGCCCCCAATAGAATCACCAAGAGAGCTTTATAATACTGCAAAATCAGATTTCCCAGGCTCTGGGTGAGACCTCAGCAGTTTGGCCTTTAAAACTACTCGAGTGAGTCTAACAGGCAGGCAAAGTGTAGAAGCAGTGGTCCGCGGCATGAGAGGGTACTGAGAACACACAGAAAAAGTCTTGGGGACATCCACTCCTCCTCTTTGCCCAAGGCTGAGTCTTGCTCTCTTCCGTGCCCGTGTACCACACGGCAGAACATCCTCGCCCTCTCCCGGGGCCATGCGCTCTGCATGACCTTCCTACATCTCCAGCCTGGCTTTCATGGGGTCACAGATTTCCTCTTTGTTAGTACTGCAGGGCTTTGAGTAGCTTGACCTGAAACTGAGCCAGCAGTATTTCATGGCTGTCTCATTATTTTTAATGAAAACCAGCTAGTGCGCAACACTGGACCAGATGCCTGCTGGACGTCTGCCCCGGATGAGCTGGCAGGACATCTAAACTGTGCCCATGGCCAGAACACTTCCCTGCCTGCCCAGTCCCACCTCTACACACACACTTGCCCACCCCAGAGGTGCCCACACAGACGATGGCAAGTGGCATCTGTGAAGATACAGCCTGCAGAGGCCCCCGACCTGCCTTCCAATCCTTATGACCTTTGACAAAGGACATCACTTCTCCCTGGTTCAGTGTCTCACCCACAGGAGGTGACAGACAGTACTTCCTGCCACAGACTTCCTGCCATGGAAGGAGTTAGTATCTGTAAAGTGCTTAGTAACTTGCACTCGGGACTTCTCAGAAAATGCTGCATTGTCATATTTATACCTTCTCCATCCCTACACCTGCCAATGACTTGGAACTGTGCATTCTGTCCCTAAGTGTCTCTTACAGACTTGCCCTCCTCCCAGAGACTTTCTGCTCCAGCCTTCCTCTCTAGCCCATTCCCCATAATGCCACTGAACATTTCTGTTTGAAAACAGACATCTGGTGGCATACCTTGCCTTAATTTTATTCTTAAAAATAATTACCAGCTTCATAACTGTCACAACTTGGAGGCCCACTATCAGGTCTCTCCTCTTCTCTATCCCATTCTTCTCGTCTCTAAATGCTAGATGAAATGGTGGTATAGGTGTAGTCATACAAGGCCACACTATTTAACAATCATTTCAGAAGCAATGCGTTCAGAGACCAAAAGGTTAAGGCACCTTGCATGTGGCTGTTCCCTGTTCAGTTCCCAACATTGATGGTCCCTGAACATCACCAGGAGTTAGCTCTGAGTACCTCTGGATGTGTCCCCACCCCATCCTCCCCCAAATAAACTAAAATAAATAATGAGCTCTCAGCCATAAAAAAAAAGTCACACACTGTGTGATTCCAAATCCATGGCATTCTGGGAAAATAACATCTAGAAATGATAAATAAAGAAAGATAAATAAAGAAATATCAGTGGTTGGTAGGAATGTATGGGTAAAGAAGACCTTGTCTTATTTCAAAGAGAAATGGTTAACCAACTCTTGCCTTCACAGTGTTTCTCAAAGTAGGTGCTGGAGCGATGTTGGACTCAGTAGCGTACACTTGAGGCACTTTCTGTTAGTTCACTTGCAGTTAGATTTCTGGTGGGTGGGGCAGGGGCTGATGAGTTGTTTTCCCCCTCTGGAAGCGGGTAGTGGGCCAAATAGTCTTGAGCAACTCTGTCTTAACAGGATGGGCACTAAACTGCTTAAATTCCCTGTCAGGCTGTGCATCATGGGAAGCAGTGAAGCTTGGTGGGTCCCCACAGTCCGTCTGAGGTGACCTCTGGGGCTGGCTGGCCCGTGTCAGGTCCCAAAGCTAGTGTATGCTAGCGTCTTATTGCCTAATGTGTCACTCCAGGGTGTGGCTGGGTTGAAAAGGACTCTGCTTGTTTTCTGCCACAGAACCAAAGCACAAGGCAAACTGCTTTTTGAAGACACTTTTGGTCACTGATTATTTTTAAATCCTTTTCCAAAATGTGAAACTAGATTTTTCCAGCAGTTTTCAGATACATGTTGAATACACTGGAAAAAACTACCCAGGAACTAACAGCAAAGTTCCAGGGAGAAAAGAATGAAAACAACAGGGCATGCTGTCCTGGAGGGGACTTGTGTATTGGTCCCCATACACCCACGTGGGCGGACCAGATGGCGCTTCTGACAGTGGCCAGGTGCTCTTTGTTCAGGAAGAAACTATTGATAGGTGAAGACATCCCTGCAGAGTCTATTAAGCCAGTGAGCTACCTTTTCTCAGACCCCGGGTCATAATTAACACATCTTCAAAGATGAACACCTCGGGCAGACCAGTTTGTGTTTTATTTATTTTTTAATATTTTATTATACCACCGTGAGATATACAATTACAAAGTTGTTAATGTTTGGGGTTTTGGTCATACAGTGTTCGGCACCCATCCCTCCACCAGTGCCCATTTTCCACCACCAATGTCCCTGATTCCGCCCCCCCTCCCTAGCCTGCCTCTATGAAAGGTTCTTTATCTCTTTTCTCTCTTTCTCTTTCTCCCTCTCCCTCTTCCTTCTTTTACACATTGTGGATTGCAATACATACATTTAGAAGTTATCATGTGTATCTTTTTGCTTATATTCAATGCTCAGTTCTAGGCTGGTATCACTCTTGACAATTATTAGCACACTGTTCCCTTCTCTGTCTTACCTAACCTCTGACTCTTCCAAACCTTTAAGGAGGAACTACTGCCAATTGTTTTCAAGCTCTTTCAGGAAATAGAAGAAACAGAAACACTCCCAAATAGCTTCTATGAGGCACATATCAGTTTGTGGTTCTGAGGAATTTGGTTTAGGCAAATTCCTCCTAATGCTTCTCTCTCCTTTAGTGCCCCCTAGTGTCCTCATTGGGTTTAGCACAACTTAAAGACAACCTTTGGTTGATATTGTATCCTGTATTTGTCACACTTAATCTATTCACTTCCCTATCCCATTTTTCTCATCTCTAAAATAAGGCTGAAGGTAAATACAACAATCATTGTTCTTGAAAAAATAAAGGGGATCAAATGCAGAAAGTATTTCAAGACACACTAAAAAAGGATTGCCCCGCCAAAGGTCATTACTAAAGTCCTTGACCACATCTAAATATCGTCACTGGAACAAGAGAGGTGGACTAATGACTTTTTATTATAACCAATTATTTATGCAGCTTCCTTTTATTGATTATGAGCTAGGGATTAAGGACCAAAATAGTTCAATATGTTTGTGTCTGACTCCTAGCTAGAGCTCAGGAAATATTTATCAAACGAATACTGTATAAACACTGTCCAACCTGAAAATTACTGTGCAGTGTACTATAAATTTAGTGTTTCCAGAAACACTATAAGCATACTCTCTTACAGGTCATATAGAGCCCAAAGGACTTTTGCAACTCTGGACTGATGACGTCACTTTTGGCCTCTCTGGGACACCCAGCCCTGAAATAATGCCCTGCAGTCTGTGTCTGCCCAGTCTGCGGTATGAATAGGCAAGATAATCGCCATGATTAACCCCTAGGTTCTGAATCCCAGAGGACTCCAAAAAGACGTGTGTCATGCTGCTGGGGGAGCAAGTTAGATCAGTAGGGAGCTTCAGAAGCCAGGATGAGAAGATCATCAAAGCTCCCTTTTCGAGGGTGTAACTGGAGGATGAATTACATGCTGTGGCATCTAGAATACACTACAGGGCCAATTCCATGCAATGTTTCAAGATGAATCCAATTATGTGGATACTTGAGACTCTAATATGTCATCTCAAGTGCCCGTGGGGCAAACTTCAGAATAAGAACAGACATAAGTTGTTACCTTTCTCCATATCTCAAAACTGTTCTTTCAATACTACAGTTCCACAGGCCCACTACTAAGGAAAGGAAATGATTGAGACAAAGGATAGCATGTTGTTGTTTTTCTGTTACAAAATAATAGAAAGATCATGTGAGAACGTTCTGCTGTTTTTACTTTTTTTTTTCTTTTTTGGGTCACACCCAGAGATATTCAGGGGTCTCTCCTGACTCTGCACTGGCGGTGCTCGGGAACAAACTCAGGTCGGCTGCATGCAAGGCAAACACTCTACCTGTTGTGCTATCGCTCCGCCCCTGTTGTTCTTACTTCTAAGGCCTTGGGGACAGAAACTTGTTAATCTGACTTTCATGGTCCTTCCTAAGATGGAGAAGTGACTTTGGCACTGCAAAGGGACTGATTCTGGTAAACACAGATTTACAGATAAAGCATCTATTCTTGGTTTTGAATAGCCTTAAACTATGTAAGAAAATTAGCATCCATAAAATCTCAAAGTTCTCTGAAATAATAATGGGAATTTTAACAGTGGTCAAAGTACTGTTGAGTTTTTAACCAATAAATGTTCAGATGTGGGGGTGATAGAATGACTCTGAAGAACTCATGAAGGGAATTTACTCTATAGTCATCCAAATCTTGCTGCCTGAGAATTTTATATGGCCAGAAAAAGAAGAAAATCTTGCCTATTTCAACAACGTGGAATATTTGAATAGATATTAAGCTTTATGTAAAGCTTTGACAACTTTAGCCTGATAAATCGATAGAAAAAAGTCAAAACTTCTATGAACTAACTCATATGTGGAGTCTAAACACAGACACACACACACATACACACACATACACACACATACACACACAGAAAAGGTAAGGTCATGAATACAGAGACCGGATTGGTGATTCCCAGAGGTGTAGGTGTGGGGGAAATGAAAGAAGGGGGTTAAGTACAAACTCCCACCTATGGAATAAGTCCAGAGGGGACTGTAATATACAACCCATGGAAAGACAATAGTGAATAGTATTGTATGACGGAAAGTAGCAAAGACAGTGGACCTTATCTGATTTCACAACATAAATGAATATTGACTCACTGTGTTGTACCCTTAGACTCTGGGGCTTGAGAGATGCTACAACAGGGAAGGCACTTGGCTTGCATTTGGTCAATAGGGTCTGACGACCAGCACCTCATATGGACCCTGCTCCCCGCTACAAATGATGCCTTAGCACAGACCCAGGAGTAATCCCTGAACATCGCTGGGTGTGGCCCAAATACACCAAAATAAAATGTAAAACAAATATTCTCACGAGGGCCACAAGATGGCACAGTGGCTACAGTACCACTTTGCCAGCATGAGGCCATGATTCCATCTCTGGCGCTCACCCAATGCACTGCCCATGACCCTGGGAGCCCGGCTGCCTGTGCCCAGCACTACAGCAGTTTCTAGCTGCATGGCTGCAGGAAGGCCCGGAAGTGCTAAAGAGGGGTGAGAAAGCTGTGGCAGGAGTGTGAGATGAGCAGGAGCACCACAACCAAAGAGTATGACAGCCGCATCGGGAACTGTGCCACACCCCCGAGGGTAACGCCGGGCAATCCGCTAACTGTGTGAGTACTGCAACTGAGGACATGTACAGGCCCCAGTCACTGCAATGTCAGCAGAGGAAAGGAAAGGGAGAGGGACATTCTTTTGTTTTTTAGTTTTTTTTATTATACCACCATGAGATATACAATTGCAAAGGTGTTCATAATTGGTTCTCAGTAATACAGTATTCCAGCACCCATCCCTCCACCAGTGACCCATTCCCAAAACCAATGTCCCCACATTCCCTCCCTCCCACCCCCAGCCTGCCTCTATAGCAGGCATTCCCTCTTTTCCTCTTACTCTCTCTGTCTCTGTCTCTGTATCTCTCTCTTACACATTGTGGCTTGACCTACAGACATTTAGGGTTTATCATGTAAGTCTCTGTGTATATTCAATGTTGAGTTCTAGTCTGACATTACCATTTCCCACACTTAGTAAAACACTGGTATATATTTATATCCCACTAATGAATGTAGTCATTCTATATCTGTCCTTCCCCTTCTAACTAATTACACTCAGCATGAGTCTCCATGTCCATCAATTTGCAGGTAAATTTCATAATTTCATCTTTTTGACAGCTGCTTAATATTCCATTGCATAGATGTACCACAGTTTCTTTAGCCAGTCCTCTGTACTTGGGCACTTAGATTGTTTCCAGATTCTGGCTATCGTGAATAGAGCTGCAATGAATATAGAAGTGCATATAGTGTTTCTGCTGTGTGTTTTTGGGTCTCCAGGGTATATTCCCAGGAGTGGTATTGCTGGATCAAATGAGAGCTAGGTATCTAATTTTCGGAGGAATGTTCATATTGTTTTCCAAAAGGACTGGAAAAATCTGTTGGAGGACAGGTTTAGCTATTCTGGGAGTTTTGTTGTTTTGCTCACTCC
The DNA here is from genome assembly GCA_021461705.1 of Cryptotis parvus. NCBI lineage: Eukaryota > Metazoa > Chordata > Mammalia > Eulipotyphla > Soricidae > Cryptotis > Cryptotis parvus. Next base: position 99,704 of record JAJIBD010023320.1, on the reverse strand, counting down.
CAGCTTAATCTTATTTAAGCCAAGGTTCATTCTAATGAGACCTCTCTTCTATGTAAACACTGCTAGAGGGTGTGGCAGTTACAGAAGTCACCTTGGTTGAATAACTTCTGACTTATACATCTACGAAGACTTCTATGTTTTCTAGATTGGGCACAGCTCCTCTTTATACCCACTGCACCCAGCGTGGGACAGTTAGAATTTACCAGGAGACTACCACCCTGGCTACGCTGAGACTATAGGAAGACTATAGGAAGGATCATACTAGTTTGCTCTAAGCAGGCGACTGTGACCCTTTCAATACTGTCACTGTATCACTGTCTTCCCGTTCATCATCGATTTGCTCGAGCGGGCCCCAGTAACATCTCCATATGTCCTGTCTCATGCTAGTAGAGCCCAAGGCATCTGCTTGCTCCAGGAACATAAAGAGCCTCAATCCATTCGGAATGAGGCCTATAACTGTTACTGGTATTTGGCATATATATCAAATACAACACGGTAGCTTGCCAGGCTCTGCCGTGCAGGTAGCATACTCTTGTAGTCATCTCTAAGTCCAGCATTTATTGATGAACCGCGCGGCTGGGAGCTGATAGGCTAGTCTGTAGGGTGGAGTTCTGATGAGAGAGAAGTCCGGATGTGGAAAATGGAGGCCCTCATGGAGTGGGGGGTCGTCTGGCTTGTTGCGAGGCTCTGCTGGGATGGTGGGCCAGGGCTAGAACCCACCATCCCTCCCGGGCGCCTCGTGAGCAGCTGGTCACAGGGAGAGTCAGTAGCAGCTCTGCCCCATGTCTGCGAGTCTCTGGACCTGCATACCTGAGCCGGATTTAAGAAAGACTGCAGCAGGGTGGAACTCAATGAGCCAGGAGCTGATAGGCTGGTCTGCTGGGTGGAGTTCTGACGAGAGAGAAGTCCGGATGTGGAAAATGGAGGCCCTCATGGAGTGGGGGTCGTCTGGCTTGTTGCGAGGCTCTGCTGGGATGGTGGGCCAGGGCTAGAACCCACCATCCCTCCTGGGCGCCTCGTGAGCAGCTGGTCACAGGGAGAGTCAGTAGCAGCTCTGCCCCATGTCTGCGAGTCTCTTTCAGTACACAAGAACAAGATACTCAGAATCACCCTGGTGCAGATAATAATAAGAAGGACCTTGTGGGTACCATCTAGATTACATGAAGCTCATGAAGTTAAGATGTATTACTTTATATCAGCTCCCTTGTTCTCTCTCCAGTGTTTTACATAAGAGAGAATCTTGGTAGAAAGGATTAGACCTTGGCATAACCTTTGTTTATATCTGCAATAGGGTGTGGCACTACACTCTGTTTAGAGTTCTTTGCTGGCATGCCCCTCCCGCTTGGATTACTTTGGTGTATATAAGGGGCTGACTTGAGGACCTTTTACCTTTTGCCTTTTGGGCCTTTTGCTTTTGGCTTTTGGCTTTTTGCTCTTTGGCCTTCTGGGTAGGACTCAGCTCGGGTGAGATCCTTTCCCTTTGGTGAGAGATTTAGGCTCTTTTGTATGGTCTAAGTTCGGACCAGAGCTAGATTTGTTCATTATATTGGAGTGCTGTGAAAGAGCTTTTGTACTATTAAAAGCCTTTTTGTAACTGCACCAGACTCGTGAGTTTTCATCTGTTCTCCCGGCGTCCTCGAGGTTAGAAGAGAATCGCTGTCCCGACACTGTCGGAGACCCCATCGGCCGTTCCCGACACCAATAGACACTCCCACCAACAGTGGCTGAGAGTCCCTTTTTCCCAAGCAGGACATTCTTATAGGCATCAACATCCTGTTGAAAAGACACGGGCATCAGGTGTAGTTTAATGAAGACACAGGGATGCACTGTGTGACTGTCCCTCTGGTGCTTCCTGATTGGTTTGTTTTCTCTCACTGTTTACTCAGAAGAGAGATTTGTCTTGTTTTCTTGTTGCCCACTGTTGACCTGGATCACCTTCTAGCCCATATTTTCAGTAAGATGATCCTCAGGTCCTAATGGTAGGGTTGGGTCCAGGTCAGCAGGGGGTCTGTGCTGTGCCTGGAGTCCCAGGCAAGGGGCAGAGCAGTTACACTGGTTCTGTTTTCATTTCTAATTCCTGTTCTTTGATTCCTGGTGAACTTTTCACTTTGAGTTTGGTTTTGAAGGAAGCCTGCACTGATGTGTTATTTTTCTTGATCACTGAAATGGTTTTTTTGTTTGCTTTGCTTTAGGCCTGTCTTAGTCTTGGCTCAGGCTAGAGCTTTGGTCAATCTCAGGTCCAGTTTTTTTTGTGGTTTTTTTTTTTGTTTTGGTCAATAATATGCTACTGCTGGAAATAGTGAGAGAGAAAAGAGAGAAAGAAAGAAGAGGAAATAGAGGAAAAGTACTGCTATATATAGAGGAAAAGTTTCTGCCATTGACAGAGAGAGAGAGAGAGAGAGAGAGAGAGGAAAAGTGCCTGTCATGGAGGGAGTGGGGGAAAGGGAAACTGAGGACATCAGTGTTGGGAAATGTGCACTGGTGAAGGAACAGGTGTTGGAACATTGTATGACTGAAACCTACCCATGAACAACTTTGTAACTGTGTATCTCACTGTGATTCAATGAAAAGGATTAATGAATAATAATAAAAGAATATGCTGCTGCTGACAGCATATTCCTGTTCCTCACATGGAGAGGGGTCCACTCTCTGGCTGTCTTTTGGTTCAGAGAATTACTGGACGTTGTCACCTCTGCAGACAGCACCCACATTGTGCTGGAAATATAACAAAGCAAGACAGACATGGATTCTGATGGAAAGAGGGCAGTACTGTCTTCTCACGCAGACCTGTGGATAGTCCCAGAGATGCTACAGAAAAGGGTTCTAGATCTATGCGTTATGAACAAGGTCATGGCATAGGCCAACCTACAGAGGGCAATTATTTTTCTATGTTTACAAATGAATGGAATCTGAAATTCAAAAATATCTTCATTTATCTTTGTAAATCATGATGAATAAAAAATGATATACATTGCAATTTATAGAAGTCCCCTCTACCAAGAATATGATATATTTAGCTGTGACTTAAATTGAAAGCCAGGTATATATAGTAAAAATTAGAAACCTTGAATAAAGAAAGAAGACATATATAAATGGAGAGATACATCATTTTTTATATAGGAAGACTGTTTATAGTATTTCATAGTCAATTGATCTACAGATGTAAGGCATTTCCAAATGAATTTCTCTATAGATATGGATAAGCTGGTATGAAACTTGTATGTGGGTAAAGAAACTAGATTGTTAAAATCTTTTTGAATAGAACAATTTAGAAGACCGGACCATTCAATTTTAATATATTCTGTAAAATAAAACAGCAGTGATCAAAATGGTATGGAATCCTTATTTTTCTGTCACTCTTTTATGCAGGATATAAAAGCATAGTAAGGGAATAACAATGGCCAAGTCCCTTTTCCTCTGAGAACAAGATAAGCTTACTCTATCCTGGAGATGGTGGGGGATGGGGTTGGGGGAGGGGCCCCAGGACAATGTGGAGGAAAGGGCACACTTGGGTGGAAAGTGGGGGCCTGGAACATTGTATGCATGAACCAATCAATATTAAGATTGTAAATCATTAATATATATAAAATATCTAATATATAAAATATTTAATATAAAATTAAAAAAAAGAAATAATTGATGAATCATATTTCAAAAAATAATCCAAGCTCTCAAAAATGGCATTGTGTTTATTGGCTGGAAAATAGATATGTAGTTAACCAGAACAGAAATGATTCTAGAAAGGTCACATTTGCAGGGTTGAGGGGGACTGGGGCCACACCCAAAGTGTTCAGGGCCTACTCTTGACTCTGTGCTCAGGGCTCACCCCATTAGTGTGTGGGAGGAACATGTAAGATGCCAGGAATTAAATCAGGGTTAGCTTCATGCAAGGTGGGTGACTTTAACTCTGTCCTAGCTCTCAAGCCCAACATATGGTCACTTTTAGAGGGTTTTATAGAAGTGTAGTTGACCAATGCCACATTGCACATATTTAAACTAGACATTTTGATAAGCGCTGACATATAGCATCTGCGAGGCCATTGCTTCCACCAAAACAATATGCATATCCCTAGCCCCCAAGTCAGTTGGCAATTCTTCCTACTCACCAACCACACTGTCTCCTAGGAGGCACTGATCTGCTTTCTGTCATTTGTTAGTTTATATTTCCTGAAAATGTTTACTAAGGAAATGACCCACAATGTTCTTTCGTATCTTGCTTCTTTCCTAGCAGGAGGCCTTTGGGGCTATGCCTAGCAGTGCTGGGAGTAGGGGCATGAGGTGCCAGGGCTAGAACTCAGTGCACTGCACATGCTGGAATGTGCTCTACTGCGTGGATTACCTCTCTGGCCCCTGTGCTTTGCTTCTTCAACTAGACATGACCATTTTGAGAATCATCATGTCAATGTTTCATATGTTTATGTTGGGTAAAGTCTTTTGTTGTGCCCATATTCCACGCCTTGTTTTGTTTTGGGGCCACGCCTGGAATACTGAGGGCTTCCATGGCTCTGTTCCCAGTAATCACTCCTGGAAGGGTTCAAGGGACCATATGTGGTGCCAGGTATTGAATTTGGATAAGCTCTGTTCAACACAAATGCTTACTCTTTACTATCTTTCCAGCCCAACTATTTTTCTTAAACTTTCATTGTGAGAGAGACGCACTGGTGGTGCTCAGGGCTTTCTCCTGGCTCTGCACTCAGGAATCACTCCTAGCAGGTTTCAGGGAACATATGTGGAGTGAACTAGGGTTGGCTATGTGCAAAGCAACCACCCGACCTGCTCTACTCTCTCTCCAGCTCCCCACCCCCAAAGTTTGGTTTGTTTGTTTTGGAACCGTGTCTAGCATTGCTCAGAGCTTACTTTAGGCTCTATGCTCAAGAAAGATTTCCTAGCGGTGCTGAGAATCAAGCCTGGTCTGACCAGTGTAAAGCAAGCACCTTCCCCACTGTCCTATCTCTCCTATCCTCTGAGTACCACACTTTGCTTACCCAGTCATTGGTGATGGGCTTTCATTGTATCCTGTTTTGGCTATTACAAATAAAGCTGCTATGAACATTCATGTGTAAGTCCTTATATCGACATATGCTTTCATTCTCTTGGATAAATACCTAGGAGGAGACTGGCTGAACTATATACTGTGTATTTAAGTTTTAAATCAACTGACAAAGTGTTTTATAAAGTGCTTGTTTCATATAAAATCCTTGCCAGCAGCGTAGGAGAGGGCTGGCTCTGTCATATCCTTGCCAACGCTTAATTTCAGCCAGTCTAAAAAGTGTCTGGTGATAATTCATGGTGGTTTGAATTTGCATTTCCTAGCATTGAAGATATTTTCCTAATGTTGAAGATTTTCCCCCATGCTTATTTGCCATCTGTATCTCTTCTTTTGCAAAATGTCTGTTGGAAGCCTTGAAAGCAATTCAACAGATTGTCTTTCAACAGATGGTGCTGGAACAATTGAATATTCATATGCATTTTGAACCTCAACATCATATACCTCATGTCATATTTTTTAAAATGAACTGAAACAGAGTCACAGAATGAATAGTAAAATTGAAAAAAAAATCAGGACCAGGGAGATACTATAGGGATAGACAGTTGCCTTGCATGCAGCTGATCCTTGTTTTATTTCCCGTATCATACATATTTGGTCCTCTGAGCCTTGCCAGTACTAATCCCTGAACACAGCCATGAGTAAGCCCTGAACACTGTCAGGTGTGGGTCAGAGACTAACAAGCAAACAAAAGCAAATTTAAAAACCTGTAAAACTCATGATTAAAACATAAAAGAAAAATCTTCATACTCTTGGATCACAAGACAAGATCCTTTTAAACAGTAATAAATTGGAATTCATTGAATTAAAAATATGATCTAAAAGAAAAATTAAAAGACAAGTCCCAGACTAGGAGAAAATATTTGCAAATCACATATCTTACAAAAGAGTTGCATTCAGAGTATGTAAAATACTATCAAAAACTCAAGAATAAGATCCCTGTTTATTTGATGACTAAAATGTTTGAACATACACCCCACCAAAGAGGTTATAAAGATGGCAATTAAAGAGCTGTTCACATCATCAGTCATGAGGAAAATGCAAATTCAAAACCACCGTAGACACTATTACATGCCTGCTAGAATAATAAAGATGAAAAATCTTGATAATATGAAATGCTGACAGGCATTCTAGGGACAAGTTTGATATTTTCTTAGAAGGGCGACAGAGACTTAACTAATGGGCTCAGCTGTCAGGGAGCTGCTGGGTCCCCAATGATATCAGGGGAACAAGTTCCCTTCCACCTCCAGTTGGCGAGGAATGGATGAAAACTCAGGAGTCCAGTGCAGTTTTAAAAGGCTCTACTCTCACAGGTTCTTGTATACAATCCAGTAACAGGAAAACCCCGGACTTTAGGTTCCTAGTTGGGCCCGGCCATGTGTAGGTTTATAATCCTAGGCCAAGATGGCCACTACCACATGTTAAGGCCTAAAAGGGAAGAGAACTGAGAGGCGGAGAGGAGAGGCAGAGAGCAAAGGGAAGCCAAAATGGTCAAAAAGTCCTTTCTCCTAGCTTATTTTATAGACAGAAACCCGTCAAAACCTTCCATCCCAGCCCATTGTGGGCAAGGTTATCCATAGATGAAGCCAGGTAAATGACCCTATTGAAATGTAGATCTTCAGGTGCTTGCTATGGCTCAAGCTTCACAAATAACCTGTGTGCCTATGGCTATCTGAGATCAAATCTCCCTAGCAGAGTGGGAAGGCTCTCTGAACCAGAGAGCAGTTCAGAATATAATTTGTAGAAAATGTCATTAATACTTATTACCATGAATATATATCCAGCTGATCTAGATCCCACAAAGGTCCAAAAATCCATCAGAATAATTCACTTTGGCATTACTTTTAGAATCAGGGACACATCAGTTTTCCTGGAGGTGCACTGGCATGTCTCTTTGAACTAGGAGAACTGATTACATTATGGTTGATCCAGCATGGCAAGTACTCTTGGAATATCTATGTGTATGTCCTTTGCGAGGACACATGGGAGCAGGAAGAGTATTGAACTGGGGTAAGCAAGATTCATAATATTCATGATAAAATATTTATGCTGTATAAAAGTATGAAATCAATTCGATTCTGCCCAGTCCCATTGTGTCTGCTCTGGAGATTCCCTGAAGCCAGGGAATAGTTCTCCACATAAGTGAAGCATACCTGGAGCCTAAGGCTCAGTAGAGCTTGTCACCCAACACTCAGCAATCTCCTCACAGTTCTTTAGTGAGAAATAAAAATAGATGTTCACACAAAGTTACATATGAAATGTTAATAGTTGTATTGTTCATATTTGCTCTGGCCTAGAAAGAACTAAAATAGTCTTCATTGAGTCAATGAATTTTTTTTTAAAATGGCAGTCCATTAAATGGAATACCACCCGTACGGCAGAGCCTGGCAAGCTACCTATATCATATATGATATGCCAAAAACCAGTAACAATGATAGACCTCATTCCCATGACCTGAAGGAATGATTTGAGGCTCTTCATGTTTCTGGAGCAAGCAGATGCCCTTGGGCTACATTAGCAAGTGACAGGACATATGGAGATGTGACTGGTGCCCGTTTGAGCTAATCAATGAACAACGGGAAGGCAAGCGATACAAGTGATACTCAGCCAGAAAAAGGCAACCAGCCAAGGCTGCACACAACTATCTGGATGAATCTCAAATTATGATTGTGTGATGACAAGGGAAATAAATCAGCCATAAAATATTATATTGTAAGGGTTGGCCACCCGATGGGGTGACTGACTGGGAGCCTAGGAACGCCGCACCTACCAAGGAAAACTCTGAGAGACCAAGTCCTATGCAAAAGCAAGGGTTTTATTAATAAGCGAGTATACTCGGGCTCATAGCGTGACCCCAAGCGGTCAGTGCCTAAGAGCCCCGAGCCCTTCCAGGGACGATCTTTTAAGGAATAATTCCGCGCTACAGAAAAGCCCGCGCATAACTATCCAATAGGTTTAAAATATTACATCGAGGTCTGCGGCAGGCAGCCAATCACTCTGCACCAGGTAACCATCACCCACCAGTCAGGTATCGTACCAAATACAGAGGGGGACATCAGACGCGACCTCTCGGGAATGTTTGCCTTGTAGCCCTCCCTGGAATTATTTGCTTAAGGCCCTTCCTGCTGTGCTCTTGTCGAACTATCATTTTATCAGTTACTTTCGGTTGAGCCATTATTTTATCAGTTACCTCTGGCATTTTATCAGTTACCTCTGGTTCCTGTCTTTGTGTTCTGTGGGTGAGGGGCCATTCTTTCATTATACACATGATTGCTTTTTGGGAAAGTCTGGGAAAGGTTTTTTGTATTCTCCCAGCCCTTAATCCAGGTTAAATGGAAACCACCAGTAAGACAGGTGATTGTGGGGGCGAGGGCAAGAACTGACTTTCAACATGGTGACATGTGGCAGTTCTTCCTGGCAGTGAAGCTATTCTGCACCTCTTTGTGGCGGTGATTCCGTAATCTGTGTGCCTGTGAAACTCACCCTATACACAAGGATGAAACTACCAGGAATAATTATTTAAGATCATAAAAGATTGATGGGAGATATTAGGTATATATCAGTCTTACCTATCTGTCTAAATATCTCCACTTGCCCCCACTCCCCAAAATACTGAATACACCCAGGCCAGTCTGGCTGGGTCTCTGAGCTAGAAAAAAATTTCAGACCCACTGAGAGCCAAGAAATTGTCAATCATGTAGAGCTGTAGGAAAACCTGGGAAGGAATCGAGATTTTGTTTCTTTTTCCTTCCATTGTTATTTAAGCATGGTAATTAAGAATACTGTTCATGGCAGAGTTTCATGTGTACAATGTTGGTTTCTTTATTTCAATTCTCAAGAAATGGATACTTGTTACCCATCATTCTGCTCCCTTTATGAGCAATAATGGCCAGAAGGAGGGCTTTTCCTTCACAGGACCTACCTTGAGAGAGAGGTCAAATAACCAGAGCATTTAACTGGGATTAAGGGCTGGGAGGATACAAAAATCCTTTTGCTTCTAAAGAGTGGCTTTGCCTTGTGGTCGGAGAGAATTTCCTTGTCTGGTTCCCTCTCTGGCTTCAGGGATCCTCCCTTCTCCCATTCAATTCCTTGGCTGTTGTCTCAGAATCAACAAATGTGTGTCTCAGGCCTTCAGAGGGTCTCGGTCTCAGGACAGCTCCCCCCCCCCCCCCCCCATCCAGAAACCATGCCTGCCAGTTTGCTCACAGCCCCCAGCCTGGACTCTGTTGCTATGCACACACAATTCAGGATCCCCGGCAAGTCTAAGCACCTCCCCGGGCAGTTTCTATGCCGCCTGTTCCCACCAACAAATGACACTTGTCTCGAAGATCAAAGCATCATGGGAAGGAGAAGCACCTCTGACCTCAAGTGCTCTGGAAAAGGTGTGTGGCCAAGGCAGCGCTTCCTCTAATGCAGAAAAGAGATGATACAGGCCCACCAATAGGGACATCTGCAGAAAAGGAAAATGAAACTTGGAGCAAGGAAAGACTCTAAGACTGTTGATACATTTTCCCCCTGCCACAACAGCCAATACCCACTCAAAGAGGACATTTCGGTTGGTTTCCTGGGATGTTTCTTCTCATCAAAGCCTTGTTCATGGTGGTTCTGAGTAAACGTCCCCTGTAAGAGGCAGCCTGCCTCCTGAATCACTTAGTGTGAGAACTCAACTTTAAGTCCCATTTGATACGGAAATGTTTGATGGGGTGGGGGTGGGGAGACTTAGTCTAGAGTCTGCATATACTGAAAGGAGAAAGTTCTGACTCAGATTTCCCTCCCTGCTCAAACAAACACTGGTAATTACTCTCCTAAAACCAAACAGAGCAAAACAAGACAAAAATACACGCGTAGGAAAAGGGGAGGAAATCGAGGCTTACCCTTCGTCAGTGCCAGAAAACCCAGTGAAAGAGAACTGGGAGTGAGCTGGAGAGACAGCACAGCCATGAGTCGGGCCCTTGCACACAGCTGAGGCAGGGTCCAGCCGGGCATTGCATCTGGTCCTCAGAGTCCCTCCAGGAGTGGCCCCAAACACAGCACCCAGAGAAAGCCCTGAGTATGTGGTCCCAAACAACAAAACAAAAACAGAATATAGGGAGGTGGGTCCTCCCATTTCCTCCCCAGTGTTCCCCCACAGCCTGCGCTCACTGGACAGGAACACAGAACCAGGAAGACCTGATCCCACTGGAGCAGTGGGTACAAGAGCATGGCTCGGGGTCTAAGCTCTGTAGCCTCAACCCCTGGCCAGCAGATGTGTAAGCACCCTAGGGTCCCCAGCACACACCACAACCATAACTGTGAGCCTCAACTAACAGTGCAAACACAAAGTGAAAGAACGGTGTACTTGGTAATGACCATGCCTGATGTGTGCGAGCTGCCCCCTCTCAGTCTCCGCCTACAAAAGGTCACAGCCCAAAATGTGCAAGTTCCAACCTGGGTTTGTATGCGTGTGTGAGCATGTGTATGTGTGTGTGTAAGAATGCATGTGTGTATGTATGTGCATGTGCATGCATGTGCGTATATATGTGTGTATGTGCACGTGTGTATCTGGCGTGTATGCATGTGTGCATGCATGTTTGTATGCATGTGTGTATCTGTGTGCATATACATGTGTATGCATGAATATGTGTATGTGCATGCATGTGAGTGCATGTAAATGTGTATACAGGTATATGAGTGTGTGTGTATGCATGTGTATTGTGTGTATGTGCATGCATATGTGTATGAGTGTGCTTATATGCATGTATGCATGTGTATGTATGCGTGTGTATATGTGTATGCATGTGTATGTGTCTGCATGTGTGTAGGCATATGTGCATGTGTGTGTGTATGTGTATGAGTGTGTGTGAGAGGGACCCCCCGGTCATGGGGAGCAACAATACCAGCAGCAGCACAGAGGAGCGGGAATCAGCGGGAACAGTCAGGGGGAACAGTGACTTCTTGGAGCCTGTTTCCACAAACGGAAAAGGAAAGTGCGTGGACCTGGCCTTTGTGTGGGTGAAGTTTTCAAATTTTCTTCTATCAATGTGTTTCAGAGTGTTTAGACTCTCCCACGTTTCCCATCTGTCTTTGCCATAATTGCCCCTGTACTGATGAACTTAAACATGAGTCTTATCTCAGGGATGACAGCTAAAATCAGGGCTGGAGAGCCTGTGCAGGTGAAAGACTTAAGTGCACCTGACCCCTCGTCAATGCTGGCACCATATATGGGCCTCCATACTCTGCCATGAGTGACCCCTGAGCAGAGTGCCACGAGGAAGCCCTGAGCACTGCTGTGTGTGGCTCCCAAACCTGGTGAAACAAACTATCACTATCACTATCTTCCCGTTCATCATCTATTTGCTAGAGCAGGCACCAGTAATATCTCCATATGTCCTGTCTCTTGCTAGTAGAACCCAAAAGGCATCAGCTTGCTCCAGGAACATAAAGAGCCTCAAACCATTATATTAGGTCATGGTGGGGCCGGAGCGATAGCCCAGCGGGTAGGGCATTTGCCTTGCACGCAGCTGGCCCATGCCGCCGCCTGGGTTCGATCTCCGGCATCCCATATGGTCTTCCGAGCACCACCAGGAGTAATTCCTGAGTGCAGAACCAGGAGAAACCCCTGAGCATTGCTGGGTGTGACCCAAAACGCAAAAAAAAAAAAAAAATTAGGTCATGGGAATGACCTAATATAAATGTTACTGGTATTTGGCATATCAAATACGACATGAGCAGCTTGCCAGGCTTGCTGTGCGGGTGGCATACTCTTGTAGTCACCTCTAAATAAAGAAAGCAGGGCGGAGCGATAGCCCAGGGGGTAGGGCGTTTGCCTTGCACCTCTGCCGGCCTGGGTTCAGTCCCGGCATCCCATATGGTCCCCCGAGCACCACCAGGAGTAATTCCTGAGTGCAGAGCCAGGAGTAACCCCTGAGCATTGCCGGTGTGACCCAAAAAAGCAAAAAAGAAAGAAAGAAAGAAAGGAAGGAAGGAAGGAAGGAAGGAAGGAAGGAAGGAAGGAAGGAAGGAAGGAAGGAAGGAAGGAAGGAAGGAAGGAAGGAAGGAAGGAAGGAAGGAAGGAAGGAAGGAAGGAAGGAAGGAAGGAAGGAAGGAAGGAAGGAAGGAAGGAAGGAAGGAAGGAAGGAAGGAAGGATTTATTGATGAACCGCGCGGCCGCTAGCAGCTGCGCGAGCCAGGCTATGATAGTCTGGTCTGCTGGGTGGAGTTGTGATGAGAGGGAAGTCTGGAGGTGGAAAATGGTGGCTCCCATGGAGTAGGGGGGGTCGTCTGGCTTGTTGTGAGGCTCTGCTGGGGTGGCAGGCCAGAGCTAGAACCTGCCATGCCTCCCGAGGGGCCTCATGAGCGGCTGGGCACAGGGAGAGCAAGTAGCAGCTCTGCCCCATGTCTGAGAGTCTCTGGTTCAGCATACCTGGGCTGGATTGAAAAAAAAAAACTGCTGCAGGGTGGGTGTTGATGATCCGGGCTGTGATAGTCTGGTCTGCTGGGTGGAGTTGTGATGAGAGGGAAGGTTCTAGCAGGGTTATCTTATTTAAAGGAGGATCTAAAAGCAGCCAGGAAAATCCTGGTAAGATTGTTCAGTCCCACGGATTGGATCCATGGGAGTATGAGAGGATGTACTTTAACCAGCTAACATAGAAATCATGGTACGAATACTCTGTTACATAGAGAGTCACAGAACCAAACTGACTTCCTGCCCCATATCTACAAGGTTACCTGTAGGAGACAGCTCCAGGCAAGATGCAGAGGCTCTGGACAGCCATGACTATGAGCCCATTGGGTCTCACATGCACTCCAACAAATAAAGCAGCATTGGGGGCTGGAGCAGAATGGTTTGAGGCTCTTCATATTCCTGAATCAACCAGATGCCATTGGGCTACATTGGCACATGATAGGGTCCAATGGAAATGTTACTGGCGCCTGCTCAAGCAAATCAATGAATAATGGGATTTAAGTGATCAAGTGATTCAATTTAAAGAACTATGCAGGGGGCCGGGGTGATAGTATAGCGAGTAGGGCATTTGCCTTTCATGCGGCCAACCTGGGTTCAATCCCTGGCATCCCATATCGTTCCCTTAGCACAGCCAGGAATAATTCCTGAGTGCAGAGGCAGGAGTAACCCCTGAGCATTGCCACATGTGACCCCCAAAAAAATAATAAAGAACTAGGCAGGGGCAGTGTGTGCAGAAAAAAAAATAAAGAACTATGCATAATCCTAAGGAGTGGAATATTCTTTTTTTCCACTTTTGAGTCATGTTGGGGAAGCTGCCACGGGGGTCCCCAACAGTACCGGGAAGCGAGTTCCCTTCTACCTCCGGGCCGGCGGGAATGGATGAAGACTCAGGAATCCGATGCAGTTTTAAAATGCTTTACTTATCACAGGTTCAGGCATACAAATCAGCAATAGAAAAAACCCTGTGCTTAGGATTCCTGGCTAAAACCCCAGCCACGTATAGGCCAAGATGGCAGTTACCACGTGTTAAGGCCCTGTAAAAAGGAGACAAAGACAAGAATCCCAAGAAGAGTGCAAGCCCCCAAAAAGAGAGCCTAAAAGGCGAGAGAGCCCAAAAAGAGAGTGAGAGGGCAAGGAAGCAGGCTGGTTTTATACCCTGCAACTCAGACCTCCCACTATTATGGGAAGCAGGGAGGGTCAAATGCCCTTAGGTAATTTCTCCCAGCACCTCACCTAGGCCCTATTATATGCTAATGTTTTGAGCCAAGATCTGCCTAGAAATGCCTTTATAGGGTAGAGAAGGGGGTTTCTGAGATGGCATGCCTCCATACCAAGACTATACTAATGCCAGTTAAATATTTCTCCAAGCCTTCACAAGAGTCTCCTCTACTTCACGGTATCACTAAAGTTGGTGAAACAAACACACAGGAAAGGCAGCTTTAAGTCCCATCTCTGGGGAGCCACCCCTGGAGGAATGACCTGCCAATTCCCAGCATATCCAGCATGTCCTTAGCAGACACTGGCCTTCAGTTCAGAAAAATGCAGCAGTTGGGTTCAAGATGAATTTAGGCTCTTCAAGTCCTCTAGAGGCTGATAAACTATGGGAAGGCGTGTGGGGGAGAGAGAGAGAGAGAGAGAGAGAGAGAGAGAGAGAGAGAGAGAGAGAGAGAGAGAGAGAGAGAGAGTAACCTGTGGGCTTTTGGTGCACTTGTCACTGTGAAATGAAAATGTGCTTCTTCACAGATAGAACTGTTGTTCTATCTGTGGAACAACAGTTGATGCACAGTTGGGTTCAAGATGAACCCAACTTTGGAGGGACCCTCTCCAAAGTCAGGCATTCACCACCAGATTCAGCACATACACACTCCTCATGTCTGAAGTCATGCCTGACTTTAACCCCTTAAGAAAACATAGCAACAACAACAACAAAACTACCCCTACCCCCAGATTCTCTGCTAAACTCCCATAGTTTTCACAGCAGCCCCTTAGAGCTTCACTTTACCTCCTTTCAGTGACCAGGACATACTCCTGTGTTCATCAACTCTTTTCCACCCTCTCTGCTTTCACCTGAAGTTTGTCCAGGAGAAGGGATAAGGAGAAGAATCAAACCTCTGGATAAGGGGGTGGGGACTTCTCAAAGACCATCCTCCTGCAGTCTTTGCAATGAGACAGGCAGAGTTCTTGGATCATAGGCATGTGCCCTATTTCTGAGTGCAGGGCATGTGTGTGAAGGAATTCTTCCGACAGTAATAGCAATAAATACAGTGATGTCTGACCTGTGTTACTTTTATGAGAACTCTTAACCCTGACTGCACGTTAGAATCACAGGGAGAGCTTCAGCTGTAACAATGTTTTACCCTGCGAAAGCAGTGTTAAGAGGAAAGTTCATAGCTCTGCAAGCATTCATTAGGAAAGAAGAAAGGGCCCACATAAATAACCTGACTTAACAGATCAAAATCTTAGAAAAAGACCAACAAAAGGAGACCAACCCAGGCAGAAAGAAGGAAATAATAAAACTTAGAGAGGAAATAAATGAGCTGGAACCCCAGAAAAACAATCCAAAAGATTAATGAAATTAAGAGCTGGTTCTTTGAAAAAAAATAAACAAGATCAACATGCCACTTGCAAGACTCGTAAGAAAAGGGAAAGAGAATCCAAATTAATAGAATCAGAAATGAAAAGGTTGACTCTATAACAGAAACCACAGAAATCCAAAGGATAACCAGAGATTGCTTTGAGAGTCTGTATGTGATGAACCATGAGAACCTGGAAGAAATGAATAAATTCCTGAAGTCCTATAACCTCCCACAGCGGAACAAGAAGATCTGCAGTACCTGAATAAGCTTATCACTATCGGGAAATTGAAACAATAATTAAAAGTCTGCCCAAACACAAAAGCCCAGATCCAGATGGATTCACTAGTGAATTCTTTTAAACATTTAAAAAGACATGCTGCCAGTCCTTTCCAAGCTCTTCCAGGAAATGGAAGGAATAGAAACACTCCCAAATAAATTTTACAAGGCACATATCACCCTGATACCCAAAGCAGGCAGAGATATCACAAAAAAATAAACTACAGACCAATCTCCTAGATGAATACAGATGCTAAGATCTTCAACAAAATACTAGCAAACAGAATCCAAAGACTCATCAAAACGATTTTATAGCAATATCAAGTAGGATTCATCCTGGGAATGCAAGGATGGTTCAATATTCACAAGTCAATCGACATAATACATCACATCTATAAGAGAAAAAATAAAAATCACATGATCATATCAAGAGACTCTGAAAAAACGTTTGACAAGATCCAACACCCGTTCATGATAAAAAGCCCTCCATAAAATGGGAATCAAAGAAACCTTCCTCAACATAGACAACGACACCTACCAAAGGCCCATAGCAAGCATCATTCTCAATGGGGAAAAACTTAAAGTCTTGCCCCTAAGAACAGGGACAAGATAAGGTTTTCCACTCTCACCACTTCTATTCAATATAGTACTGAAAGTACGTGCCATAGAAATCAGGGAAGAAAAGGATATTAAGGGCATCCAGATAGGCAAGGAGGAAGTCAAGCTATCACTATTTGTAGATGATATGATCTTATACCTATAAAACTGTAAACTGTCTACAAAAAAGCTGCTTGAAAAATAGATACCTATAGTAGAGTGGCAGGGTACAAATCAATACCCAAAAGTCAATGCCTTTCCTATATACAAACAACAAAAGAGAAGAAAAGAATATTAAGACAACAATTCCATTCACAACTGTGCCACAGAAAATCAAATACCTAGGAATCAGCTTAACTAAGAATGTAAAAGATCTGTACAAAGAAAACTACAAAATGTTGCTTCAAGAAATAAAAGAGGACAAGAGGAAATGGAAACACATTCCCTGCTCATGAATTGGGAGAATTAACATTGTCAAAATGGTAATACTCCCAAGAGTTTTATACAGATTCAATGCAGTACCTATAAGGATACCCGTGACATTTTTTTAAACAAATTTACCAAAAACTCCTGAAATTGTATGGAATAATAAACCCCCATGAATAGCTAAAGCAATCCTTGGGAAAAAAGAAGATGGGAGGCATCATCTTTCCCAACTTCAAACAGTACTACAAAGTGGTAGTAATTAAAACAGCATGGTATTGGAGTAAAAACAGACCTGTGTACCTATGGAATAGAGTTGAGTATCCTGACACACATACTCAAATACATGATCATGTAATTTTTGTTAAAGGAGCAAAATGTACAAAATGGAGTTAGGAAAGCCTCTTCATGGTGCTGGGACAACTGAGCAGCTACACGTAAAAGATGAATTTAGACTTCTAACACCAGGCACACAAGTCAGATCAAAATGAGTTAAAGATCTCAATGTCTCACTTGTTCATCCATTTGCTTGAGTGGGCACCAATAACGTCTCCATTTGTTGGGAATGAGGTCCATTATTGTTAATGTTTTTGGCATATTTAGTACACCATGGGTAGCTTGTCAGGCTCTGCAGTGGCTCTCCCAGTCTTTTTCTATGTCAGACCATCAACCATCCATCAACCATCTGATAAAGATCTCAATATCAGACCTGAATCCATAAAGTACGTAGAAGAAAATATAGGAAAAACCCTCCATGACATTGAAGCTAAAGGCATCTTCAAAGATGAAACACCACTAACAAAGCAATTGGAAGCAAAGATAAACATATGGGACTATATGAAACTAAGAAGCTTTTGCACTTCTAAAGAAATGGTAACCAAGATACAGAGACAATCTACAGAGTGGGAAAGAATATTCACTCAATACCCATCTGACAAGGGGTTAATATCCAGGATATGTCAGGCACTGGTAGAACTTTACAAGAAAACAGCCAACCCCATCAAAAAATGGGGGAGAAGAAATGAACAGAAACTTTCAAAAACATGAAATTCGAATGGCCAGCAGGCATATAAAATGCTCATCATCACTAAACATCAAAGAGCTGCAAATTAAAACAACAATGAAATATCATTTCACACCACAGAGACTGGCACACATCCAAAAGGGCAAGGACAACAAGTGCTGGTGTGGATGTGGGGAGAAAGGGGACTCATCCATTGTTGGTGGAAATGCCGACAGGTACAGCCTTTTTTGGAAAACAATATGGATATAACTCCAACGACTAGAAATTGGGCTCCCATTTGACCCAGCCATACTGCTCCTGGGAATATATCCTGGGAAGCCAAAAAACACACAGTAGAACACCATCTACACTTCTTTGTTCATAGTAGCACTATTTACAATAGTCAGAATCTGGAAACAACCAGAGTGCCCGAGAACAGACAACTGAATAAAGAAACTATGGTACAACTACACAATGGAATACTATGCAGCTATTAGGAAAAACGAAGTTATAAAATTTGCCTATAAATGGATGGACATGTAGAGGATCATGCTGAGTGAAATTTGCCAGAGAGAAAAGGACAAGTATAAAATGACTGTCTTTATTTGCAGGATATAAAAAATAGCGTGATACCAATACCCAAGGCCAGGCAAAACATGAATCAGGAGGGCTTGTCAAGTGGGTAGAATCTACAGCAAATGTATTGGAGTCAGAGGTTAGGCAATACAGAGAAAGGAACAGCGTGCTAGTTATTGTTGGAAATGATAATACCAGCCTAGAACTGAGCATTGAATGTAGGCAAAGGAATATACATGATAACCTCTAAGTGTAAGTGCAAGCTTCAATGCGTAAGAGAGGGAGAGAGTGAGGGAAAAGAGAGAGAGAGAGAGAGAGAGAGAGAAGAGAGAGGCAAAAGTGTCAGCCATAGAGGCAGGCTGGGGGAGGAGGGAAGGAATTGGGGACATTGGTGGTGGGAAATGGGCACTGGTGGAGGGACGGGTGCTGGAACACTGTATGAGTGAAACCCAAACATGAACATCTTTGTAGTTGTATATCTCACGGTGGCACAATAAAATATTAAAAACAAAACTATGTTTTACCCTGAACTACTAAATCAGAAGTCGGGGGAGGTGTCTGGACATCGCTACCTTTATGAAGGTGACAGTCACAGACAGCAACGTTGACAGCTGCTGATGGGATGGGAAATGAGTCCCCGGAAACAGAGCATGGTTGGGTGCACGATGCAGGTGAAATGGCAAATAGAGTGCAGGGGAACTCGGGGTCATGACACAGCCACAATGGAGGCTCCCAGGGCAGGCTACTGATCCCTGGGGAAGGTTTCCACCACAGCGGCTGGCTGGGTGTTTTATTTCTTTGACGGGTAGAGGGAACCTGGGAACCTGGCTGGGCTCACTCCTGACTCAGGAATCATTCCTGGCAGGGCTCTGAGGACTGTACGTGGTGCCGGGGATTGAACCACGTCGGTTTCATGTAAGACAAGTGACTTGTGTGTTCCACTATTTCTCCATCCCAGGTTCTTGCTTTTAACATTGAGTTGGCTGGAGTTCTCCGGCTGTTTTGCTAGAGTGAACTGACAAACAAGGCTTGTGAACTTGAGCTTCAATGAGCAGTTACACTATTGCACCGCCAGATGGCGACACACCAAGGATCACAGAACACTGGGAGAAGAGGAAAAGGGGGAGCCGGAAACCAGCTGAGAGCACAGGAGGTGGGAGGAATCAAAACCGGAGAGCAACAGAGAGAGGTCCTGGGCCTCATCTCTCTCCTAAAAGCCTGAGCTACCTGGTGGCATTTATGAGCTCATGGCATGTGGGAAGGGAGTCCGCAGCCAGGCACCAAGCTCCCTTTGTATATAGGACAGGCCGTGGGGCTCATTGTCCAGTCTGAGAATCTCTTGTGCTTCCCACGTCCCCCTGCTTCCACCTGTAAGGGCACATCTTAGGATACAGCCCATCTCCACAGAGTCAGTTACCATCAATCAGCTCATCACAGGCCTGAGAACAAATGCTAGAATCACGCTGGCCTTGGCACCAGTGGAAGTTGGCAGGATTACTTGTGCTGGCTGATGGGAGAAGGTAGAGTTGGGGGGGGGGGGTGAGCTGAGGTCAATGCAGGAGGCTCTGGGGAGACCTCCACTTGTATATCCAGGCCTCATAGTCTCTGCCTGGCTCCATCTCTGGGGATCCCAACATGGAAACACCAAACACTGTCCCCACTGGAGCTATAGGACACAGGGTAGGGCACTTGTTGTGCACACAGCAGACCCAGGTTCAATTCCCTATGTCCTTAAGCTATGATCCCTGAGTACAGAGCCAGGAAGAAGCCCTGAGAAGGCCAGCCATGGCCACCACACACACACACACACACACACACACACACACACTAATAAAAAGAAAGTGGGAAATCCATCATCTTGGGAAGGCAGGGTCCCTAGCAGGCCATCTGCCCTGTAAGTGCCAAGGGCTGTTATTTCTGAGACTGGGAGAGGAGACTACACCACAGACAGGGGGCAGGTGGTCCTGAGGGCACGATTATCCCTGAAAATTCCCCCCTTCTGATGCTCAGCAGAGGGGGGAGGAAATAGGCAAGTAATACACGCAGACATTGACCTCCCTTCAGGGTGTCCTCAGTCTGGGAGGCAGCCCGACTTCTCCCAGCCCAGGGGTGCATTCTGGCTGTGGGTGTGTAGACTGACTGGTTGGTGTATGTGCTAGATATGGTTTGAGTGCACAGGTTGTGGGGTGTGCATGCATGCTGCGGAGGTATGCATTGAATGCAGGTGTGTGCGTTGGCTGTGGGTGTATGCGTTGGATGCGGGTGTGCATGCTGAGGGTTCACTGGCTGTTTGCCAGGCTGTGTGCTGTGCATATGCATTATTTGTGACAGTGAGGTCTGGATGTGGATCTGTGCTCTTCGGGCGGGGGATGTGCCCTGCTTTTGGGCATGTTCCCTGTTTATGGGAGGGGGTCTGCACTCACACGAGACAGGCACAAGACCCAGCCTCCAAGGTCAACAGGAGCTGGCCCCAAGCCTGGCCCCATCTTTTGGTCAGTGGGCACATGTACATTACCTGGAAGGACAAGTGGCTGAGGTGCCATAGAGTGGAGTCAGACCAGGGAGAGGACAGAGACAAAGAGGAAGCAGCAGAGAGATTCCTGACTGCTGATGGACTGAGTAAGTTGTTCTCAAGGTGGGGTTTCCTGTGGACTCCCCAGAGACATTCAGTGTGGCCCAGCAGGGATATCCTTCCTACATCCCAAACTTCTATGTCTTGCTGAAGCCATGGGAATGGACACCTTATTTGCTTTTGCTTTTTTCGGCCTCATTTCCCCTTTCTCTTACTGTTCTGTCACTGCCCTGGGATAGTCACCGACACCTCCCCAAACACACACACACACACACACACACATATACACACATACATACTTATACGCACATATACACACATATACACAAAGACACATGGACACACAGACACACACATACGCATATACAAATACACAAAGACACATGGACACACAGACACACACATACATACTTATACACACATATACACATGCACACATATACAGACACACACATACACACATAGACAGAGACATACATACAAAGACACACACATCCACACATACAGACATACACACAGACACACACATGCACACATATACACAGACATACATACAAAGACACACATATCCATACATAGTCATAAACACAGACGCACACAGACACACACACACACACACACACCACATGAGCTGTTGGTACCTCAACCTGTCCTCTTGGTGCTTTTTCTTTACTTTTTTTAGAGACAGCGAGTTAAGGGCTGTGCCCTGTAACAGGGCCTTGGGCATCCTGCTGACCCTGGCAAGGGAGATACCGACATACGTTCTGGTGTGACTTTCCTTGCTCCTGACTGTGTTTTGGGACAAACTAGTAATGTTTTGTTGTTTTCTGTTGTTATTTTGGGCCACATCTAGTGGTGCTCAGAGCTTACACCTGGCTTCAGGGGCCTCTTCTGGCCGGGCTGAGGACCAAGCGGTGTGCCAGGACTGGAGCCAGGGTCGGCTGCATGCAAGGAGGAGCAGGGCGCTCTGTACTGTCCCTTGGGCTCATCAAGTCCTTCTTGGTGCTGACTGTGGGGCCAGGACTGAGCGCAATCAAATGGACAGAACTCAACCCATTGGCTCCCTCATAAACGTGGGCGGGGCCTTAGCTTCCCTGCGTCTCAGTTTCCTCCTTGGTGAGACAGAGATCACAGAAGTTACTTCCTGGAGTCAGCACTGATAATCTGACGGGTGATGAGGTGTGTGAGATAATTAGCCTGACCGGACACACACTGATAATCTGACGGGTGATGAGGTGTGTGAGATAATTAGCCTGACCGGAGATGAGGGAGGGGGTGTCCAGAAGGCTGCACTCCTTGTCCTTGGCCTACTGGAGGACTGGGCAGGGGGCCAAGGTCAGTCTGGGAGATTCCCCAGGCGAGATTCTGATCTGGGGAGTTCTCTGCCTTTGGAATGTGGAAAGGGATGTGAACAGTGATGGAAGCCGGGGGCCAGAGTGATAGAACAGCAGGTGAGGCGCTTCCCTTCAGGTAGTCAGAGTGATAGCACGGCAGGTAAAATGCTTGCCTTCAGGTAGCCAGACGATATACAGCAGGTGAGGCATTTGCCTTGCAGACAGCCTACCTCTCTTTCAGTCGTCCACTCTGCTTAGGGTCTCCTGAGCCCTGCCATAAAGACCAGACTAAGCCTGAGCACTGCTGAGAGTGGACCACAAACCAAAATACATTAAATATGCTAATTAATTCTTTAAAAATAACAGGAAGCAAATATCATAGAGAAAGTAAGACATCTGCCTTGCATGCAGCTCATCTGGGCTCAATCCCTGGTACCACATATGGTCTCCTGAGCCCACCAAGAATGATTCCTGAGTGCAGAGCCAGGAGTAACCCCTGAGCACCGCTGGGTGTGACCCCAAAGCAAAAAATAAAAAGCACAGTAATCCAGGCCCAGAACTCGCCCTCCCACCACCCGCTGTCCTCACCTTGCCCCAGGTTATTTATGCTGCAGAAACTTGTGTCTGTTTGAGCCCCAGACAGGACAGGCCTTCCATCTGGCTCAGGTCCCTCTCTGGCCCTGGGCTTGGAGACTGAAGATGCTATTAGGCAGGAGGAACTGCCCAGGGCAACCTAGGACAGAGGTTTTGCTGCCCGCAGAAGCCTCTGATGCTGCTGGTATACCCGACCTCAAGGTGGGGTCACATTCAGAGCACTCCCGAGTGCTCCTGGGACATAAGTGCTTGGGGGGGCAGGTAGGGGTTGAGCGGGGGTGCCGGGGCACCCGTGCCTCTTCCTCAGGCCTCTTTCTACGCTTGCCATCGTTCTGAAGTTAAACACAGACCTGAGGAAACTGAGAGCCTGCTGAGGCACACCAGCTTAAAGGACTTTTTGTTTGCTCTCTCTCTCTCTCTCTCTCTCTCTCTCTCTCTCTCTCTCCTTTTCCCTCTCTCTCCTTCCTCTTTCTCTCTCCCTCTCTGTCCCTTTCCCTCTTTCTCTCCCCTCTCTTTCCCTCTCTCCCCTCTCTCTTCCTTCTCTCTTTCTCTCTTTCTATCTCTCCCCCTTCTCTCCCTCTCCCTCTCTCGATCTCTCTCTCCCTCCCCCTTTCTCTCTCATCTGTGCACATGGAAAGAGCCGGAGAGAGGAGAGCCAAAGAGACAATGAAGTGGGTGGCAAAGACCACCCACTTTCAAAGGAACCCAGAGGGCGGGAATCCAAGGCACAGGCCAAGCCATTCTGGGCGCTCGTTGCGTGGGCCGCCCCCTTCACCCCGACATTGGCTAGGGGCAGCAGACATAAATAGTTCCTCAGAGCAGGGCTGGAGCTGAGGGATTTCTCGCCAGATGGTGTCAGTTTTCTCTGGGCTCTAGGAGGTACAACTCTGTGTAGGGTCATGGCCGGGCTGGCAGGGAAGATGAGGAAGGGGCCAGGGCGCTTTCTAGACGCCCGGTCAAAGGATAGGGGCTCAGCTGCTCTGAAGCCTGGAGTCCAGGCTTCCTGCATAGCTGCAGCAGCGCACACACCTTCAAAACACATGCAGTCCCGCGAAGAGAGGAAAGGGCTCAGGACGTAGCTCCCTGCCGAGAGGCGGAGGCTGTGTGAGGATGGAGCAGACAGGAGCATGAGGGCCGGCGAGCCAAGGGCCAGGCCACTCTGGGCTCCCCTTTCTCTTCAGATCAAGTCTGAGTTGGCAGTAAGGACTCCATGATGCTACAGACGTGGCTTCAACCTGCTTCTCCCACCCCACACATGGCACCGACCACACCATACCCACCTCACACATGGCACCCACCTCACACACAGCACCCTCCACACATGGCACCCACCTCACACACGGCACCCTCCACACATGGCACCCACCTCACACACGGCACCCTCCACACATGGCACCCACCTCACACACAGCACCCTCCACACATGGCACCCACCTCACACACGGCACCCTCCACACATGGCACCCACCTCACACACAGCACCCTCCACACATGGCACCCACCTCACACACGGCACCCTCCACACATGGCACCCACCTCACACACGGCACCCTCCACACATGGCACTCCAACACGGCTGCCCCCACGGCACCACCCACACACTCCTGCCTCTTATTTGCCCTGGAGCTTGGCCAAGGCATGAGAAGGGGCACCTGGGCCGCCACAATCCTGGGTATTCTGGTTTGGGCTGCAGGACAATGTTTTGATGTGAATTAGAAAAACAGAACACATGTGGGTCAGTGGCACAATGGATAACGTGTCTGACTATGGATCAGAAAAACAGAACACTTTCTCTCCTGGGCCACTTCTCCTGCAGAGACCCTGTTGGATTTCAGGTGCTGCCCCCTGGCCACAGCGAAATTCAGATGGGAAGAGTTCATGACCTGATCACACACACACACACCTCTCTCTCTCTCTCTCTCTCTCTCTCTCTCTCTCTCTCTCTCTCTCTCTCTCTCTCTCTCTCACCCCAGACCCAGATTCTGACTAGGATTCAGTTGCTACCTCCAGGACCCGTGGGCATCCGGAAGTTGCCCTCACTCTCCCTATGCCAAACAGAAATCATTTGGGGGATTTTCCAGGTGTTTGTGGCATTGACCTTGTGTCCTGGCCTGGTCTAGTGCCCAAGGCTACAAGGAAAAAGCCCATGCCAGCCTCCTCTTCCCCACCCTCCACCCCAAGGCCTGTGGGTAATCGCCCCCCGGGACCTTTGCCAGTGACCTCATGGGGAACGCCGGCTTGCCGCATCCTGTTTTCATAGTCCTTCCTCCTCTCCTGGTTTTCTCTGCTTTGGCCCTTTTGGCTTCCCCTCCCTTTTTGGATTTTCTCACCCACCCCACAGAAACCAAATCTGATGTTTTGGTGATTATTTAAACACTCACCTTTGGCCAGGGAGATGCTCTATCCACTCCCCCCACCGCCCATCTCCCGGCCCACAGGAGTAAGTGGACTTGAGCCTTTGTTCTTGTTCCTTCTCTCCTCTCAGTTCTCTGGGGTTATTTTCTAAACGATGGGCTTCACAGGAGCCGTCGTGTAAAGAAGCAACTCAGAAAGGCAAGTCCTGTGGACCAGGCATCTGTCTCTACTGGAGATTGTCCTTCTCTGAGGGGCTGCAGGGGGCCTGGATAGGTGACGTGGCAGCACTCCCCTAATTCCCTCGTTCTGCAGGTGAATGCTGGGACCATCACAAACCATGTGGCCTCTCCGTTTTTCCAGTTTAAGTGCAGGTTCCTTTCCACAGTCAAGGTACTTGCCAATGACCCATGGCAGCTGTCCAACCTCACTGGCCAGTGGTTCCACCTGGGCCTCCTGCCTCCACCCCTGCTTGGTTCCAGCCATGCTCCTTTTGTCTTTCCCAGAAACCCTGTGGTCCTTTGTATTCTTTTTTAAAAATTAATGTTTTATTATACCACCGTGAGATATACAATTACAAGGTCGTTCATGTTTGGGGGTGCCTTTGCTGGGTCCTTCTCCTTTCTTCCACCTTGTAACTGCTTATTGGTTAATGACTCAAATGTCGCCTTCTCAAGGATGTGCTCACCAAGTCCCCAAGTTATGAGCCTGTGCCCCTTTCCTTTTTCTTTTTAAAATTTTATTTATTTATTTAAAGTATTTTATTATACCATCGTGAGATACACAATCACAAAGATAAACAATTAAACAGTTCATACCTGGGTTTTGGTCATACAGTGTTCCAGCACCCATCCTTCCACCAGTGCCCATCTCCCACCACCAACTACCCGGTTCCCTCCCTCCTCCCCAGCCCGCCTCCATGGCAGATTCTTTATTTCTTTCCCTTTCTCTCTCTCTCTCTCCCTTCCTTCCCCTCCAGACTATGGATTACAGAACATACATTAAAGGGTTGTCATGTGTATCCTTTTGCCTGTATTTAATGCTCAGCTCTAGGTTGGCACTAGTACCCTCGACAATTGTCAGCACACTGTTCCATTCTCTATCCTACCCAGCCTCTGACTCCCACACATTTGCAACAATTCCCACCCTTCATAAGACCTCCTGATACAAGGTCATGTTTCACTTGACCTTGGATATTGGCATCTAATATGCACATATATATTTATGCCATGCAAATAAATGCAGTCATTCTGTATCTGTCTCTCTCCTTCTGGCTAATTTCACTCAACATAATCTTCTCCATGTCCATCCATAGGCAAATTTTATAACTTCATTTTTTCTAACAGCTGCATAGTATTCCATTGTGTAGATGTACCAAAGCTTCTTTATCCAGTCATCAATTCTCGGGCACTCTGGTTGTTTCCAGATTCTGGCTATTGTGAATAATGCTGCTATGAACATAAAAGTAGGGATGGTGTTTCCGCTGCATATTTTTGGCTTCCCAGAGTAGATTCCCAGGAGTGGTATGGCTGGGTCAAATGGGAGTTCAATTTCTAGTCTTTGGAGGAATGTCCATATTGTTTTCCAGAAAGGCTGTACCAGCCGGCATTCCCACCAACAATGGATGAGTGTCCCCTTTTCCCCACATCCACGCCAGCACTTGTTGTTCTTGCTCTTTTGAATATGTGCCAGTCTCTGTGGTGTAAAATGATATCTCATTGTTGTTTTGATTTGCATCTCTCTGATGATTAGTGATGATGAGCATTTTTTCATGTGTTTTTTGCTGTGCCCCTTTTCTAACCCTCCTTAGATGTGCTCTTCATTGAGATTCTCTCTTTGGTGGTATGTGATCACCCAAGCACCAACTCCAGGCTCCTTCCCTCCCAAGTCCCATTGACCTCATGCATTTATAGTTATTTATGTTGAAAGTGTTCATCTCTGAGATAAGTGGTTTTCATCCCTTCTAGTCTGTGTACTGTGTACACACATGACCGTGTGTGTGTGTGTGTGTGTGTGTGTGTGTGTGTGTTATAGAAATATTTTGCTGATGGTCGCATTGAGATGTGACTATGTCACATGGGCCTGAGAGAGAGGCCCTCTGGGAAGATGTGGACTGTGAAGGTGGAGAAGGCAATGGGCCCTGTAACAGGAGTCCAGCTCCAGAAAGGCGGGAGGGGAAGAGTGCTGGTGCCTTCAGGACGCTGCTGGCCAAAATATGGTTTGTGAACCAAAGGCATGAGAATCTCCTGAGGCAGGGCATGGAGATGTAGT
This sequence comes from Cryptotis parvus, assembly GCA_021461705.1. Taxonomy (NCBI): domain Eukaryota; kingdom Metazoa; phylum Chordata; class Mammalia; order Eulipotyphla; family Soricidae; genus Cryptotis; species Cryptotis parvus. The sequence continues at coordinate 72,639 of JAJIBD010023320.1, read as the reverse complement.
ACAATTTCAGATTCCTGGGCCCCCGCCTGCTCCCATGAATCCCCACCTCTGAGAGCCGGGAGCCCTAGGAATCTGCCTTTTCAGCAACTACATTGATTCTTCTATCTCAGCCTGTGAGAACCACTGATCCTTTGCTTTACTGTGCTGTTGCTTGTCAAGGCCACTTGTTGCCAAAGCAACAATCTTGAGACAAAATCCTACACAGCTACAACAAAGAGACCTGATGGTCTCATTTTATGGCTACGATTCAGGTCACATTTGTATGCTCTGGTAGTCTAGGACCCAGTGGACTGGGTCCTAGTGGACTCTTCCCCCCCTCACCCTCATGCTCACCTCTTCCTGGGTCATGTCCTGACCCTTAAACTATTCACTTCTGTGTTCTCCATACTTCTTCCTTATCTTCCTCCAAATGCCTCGGACTCTTGGTCTTCTCCCAGGTCCTGAGCTGGGTTCCCAATTTTGATAGTCCACACAATACTATCAGCAGCAGCCCCACAAACGTGCAGGGCAGTTGGCCTCCAGAGACGTTTCCAACACAGATGCTCTCTGTGGCCTTGATCCCAGACATGCAGCTCTGTCCCAGTGAGCTCTGCTGGGTTGGGCCCAGGCACCCAAAACCCACACCAAACTGAGGTACACCTGTCCTGAGTATCTTCTCCTCTTTGCTGTCATTGAAAGAAACATCACTTAGATACTGAACTGAACACCCAAGGGGGATCCTGCCTCCCCCAAAGCTCCTCAGTGATGGATGGCCTCAATTTGGACATATTATTTCTCCCACTGAACTTCCACTTGCTCACCTGAAATATGGACTGGTGACAGTTCTGACCTCTCTAGGTATAAGGATAAATTAATTTCATGCCTATAAAGAACAGAATTATATCTGACTTGGTAAAAGTGCTCAGTAAACACAGCTGTTAATAATGACACCAATGCGTGCTTCAAAGTTAATAATTATTTTGTTTGCTTGGTTTTGGTTTTTGGGTCATACCCTACAATGCTCAGGGGTAGCTCCTGGCTCTGCACTCAAGAATTACTCCTGGCAGTGCTCGGGGACCATTGACTCAGGTTTTCAACTATATGCCGGGATCGAACTCAGGTTGGTGCATGCCAGGTAAATGCCCTCCCCACTGTGCTATAGCTCCAGCCCCTCATTTTTATTATTCTGGTCTCTTCTTTCTGCCTCATGCCAACCCAGAACACAGTTATAGTTTGTTGTTTTTCTTTTACTTTATCTTTCTAATATTTGCTCCTTCCTTCCAATCATATATGCTCAGTCATATCTTTATTTTCCCCTGAGCTATGTAGGGTTTGTTTTCCATCACACTGTCTTTTTTCTTGTGTCTCCCCCAATTACTGGAACCCTAAACTGGGGTGTGGTCAATATCACTTCAGTTCTTGGTGCCCCAGTATCTCCCCTTCCCCTGGATGCCTCTTCAGCCACTGTTATTCTCAGGACTGCCTTTCTTCTCTTTATTGCTTCTGCGGGCCAGTGCCTAGGCCCTATTACTCTTTGTAGCCTCAACACCAACTGCATGCAGAGTATTTACAGAATAAATGGATCCAGTGGGTGAATAAATGGATGGAGGATGGATGAGCGGATGAATGGTCAGATTCAGAATATTATGAAGAAATCTTCAATAAGGCAAAAAGTTCTCATATCTCAACATTGTAATGGATAGTTGAAAACCTGAGACAATCACTTGATCACTTGATCACTTGAAACCCATTATTCATCGATTTGCTCAAGCAGGCGCCAGTAACATTTCCATTGGACCCTATCATGTGCCAATGTAGCCCAATGGCATCTGGTTGATTCAGGAATATGAAGAGCCTCAAACCGTTCCTTCAGGGTTTTGACAAGGAAGTCTGACCATCTTGTAGGTGGGCGCCCACGTGGTCTTTTGACATCCGTGGGATCCAGTCGGTAACGGCTCTTGTCCAGCGGTCATCTCCAAATTGCATTACATGTCCAGCCCATCTGATTTTCGATGTCTTGGCAAACGAGACAGCATCCCTGATTCTGGAATAGCGATGAAGGTCAGAACTCCAGATTCCTTCTCTCACTTGAGTGAGGCGGGATATTCCAAGCATAGCTCTTTCGATTCCTCTCTGGGAGACCCGAATAGCATTCTAATCCTGCTTTCGTAGGGCCCAGATCTCTGAGGCATATGTTAATGCAGGGAGAATGGTGGAGTCGAAAAGATGTGCCCGGAGCTGGAGGTTCTTTGTCCTTTTAGTTATTTCTTCGATGCCTTTGAAGGCATTCCATGCTGCTCTCTTCCTCCTGCGCAGCTCAGGTTTTAGGTCGTTCATCATGTTGACTTCTCGACCTAGGTACACATAACTGCTGCATTCAGAGATGTCTGTTCCATTGAGAGTCAATGGGGCCTCTGGAACTAGTTTATTTTTCATGAACATTTGTTGGAGGACAGGTTTAGCTAACCTGGGAGCTTTGTTGTTTTGCCCACTCCCAGCTTAATCTTATTTAAGCCAAGGTTAATTCTAATGAGACCTCTCTTCTATGTAAACACTGCTAGAGGGTGTGGCAGTTACAGAAGTCACCTTGATTGAATAACTTCTGACCTATACATCTACGAAGACTTCTATGTTTTCTAGATTGGGCACAGCTCCTCTTTATACCCACTGCACCCAGCGTGTGCAGTGGGTATAAAGCATGGGACAGTTAGAATTTACCAGGAGACTACCACCCTGGCTACGCTGAGACTATAGGAAGACTATAGGAAGGATCATACTAGTTTGCTCTAAGCAGGCGAGTGTGACCCTTTCAGTACACGAGAACAAGATACTCAGAATCACCCTGGTGCAGATAATAATAAGAAGGACCTTGTGGGTACTATCTATATTACATGAAGCTCATGAAGTTAAGATGTATTACTTTATATCAGCCCTCTCTCCCTGCAGAGTTTTACATAAGAGATAATCTTGGTAGAAAGGGATTAGACCTTGGCATAACCTTTGTTTATACCTGCAATAAGGTGTGGCACTACACTCTGTTTAGAGTTCTTTGTTGACATGACCCTCCTGGTTGGATTACTTTGGTGTATATAAGGGGCTGACTTGAGGCCCCTTCATGCTTCACCTTCACCTTTTGGGCCTTTTAGCTTTCGACTTTTGGCTCCTCGGCCTTTTGCTTTTGGCTTTTTGCTCTTTGGCCTTTGCTCCTTCTTCTGGGTAGGACTCAGCTTGGGTGAGATCCTCTCTCTTTGGTGGGAGACTTAGGCTCTTTTGTATGGGCTAAGTTCAGACCAGAGCTAGAGTTTGTTCATTATATTGGATTGCTGTGGAAGAGCTTTTGTACCATTAAAAGCCTTTTTTGTAACTGCACCGGACTGGTGAGTTTTCATCTGTTCTCCCTGCGTCCTCGGAGGTAGATGAGAACTTCTGTCCTGACACTGTCGGGGACCCCGGTGGTGTTCCCCCGACAAACATTGTTTTCTTTAGATTCAGCTGTAGACCTATCTTTCCACATTCTCAGTTGAAGTCAGCCAGCATTTGTGCCGCTTGGCTAATGTTTGGTGTTATTAGAAGCAGAGGTGGCGTAGTTGCCGACCATCTATCTTCACTCCCATTCCTTCCCATTCTAATTGTTGCATGATGTTCTCAAGGGTGGCACTGAAGAGTTTTGGTGAAATGATATCACCCTGTCGAACCCCTCTTTTTGACATCAATGATCACTTCCTTGTAGAATGGTGAGATCCTGGTGGTGAATCCATAGTACAGCTCACAAAGGATCTTGATATATCGGGTTTGAACACCCTGTTTGACTAGGACTTCGATGACCACTTCAGTCTCCACAGAATCAAAGGCTTTCTTTAAATCAATGAACGTGAGACAGAGCGGCATCTTGTAACTCCCCACAAACTTCAATGAGCCTGGTTACCGTGTGGATATGATCGAATGTGCTGAATCCTTTCCGGAAGTCAGCTTGCTCGCATAGTTGTCCTTCATCTAGTGTTCTGCCAATCCCTGTTCATGATGACTCGTTTAAACAGCTTGTAGATGACGGACAACAGGCAGATGGGGCAATAGTTTCCGATGTTGTGAATGTCTCCCTTCTTTATTTTTTACTTTTTTAAATTTATTTTTTATTATTATTTTTTTATAATTAAACATTTTATTATACCACCGTGAGATATACAATTACAATGTTGTTCATGTTTGGAGGTTTCAGTCACATAGTGTTCCAGCACCCGCCCTCCACCAGTGCCCATTTCCCACCACCAATGTCCCAAATCCCCCTTAGCCTGCTAAATGGCAGGTTCTTTATCTCTTTTCTTTCTCCCTCTCTCTCCCTTCTCCTACACATTGTGGGTTGCACTACATACACTTGGAAGCCATCAAGTACATTTATTTGTGCCTGTATTTAATGCTCAGTTCTATGTTGGTATCAGCCCTTTCGACATTTATTCACACATGTTCCCTTCTCTGTCTTACTTAACCTCTGACTCCCTCATGTTTGTGGTAATTTCCACTTTTGGTAAGACCACCTGATATATTTATGTCATGTAAATAAATGCAGTCATTCTATGTCTCTCTCTTTCCTTCTGACTAATTTCACTCTACATGATCCTTTCCATGTTCATCCACTTATAGGCCAATTTCATAACTTCATTTTTCCTAATAGCTGCATAGTATTCCATTGTGTAGATGTACCACAGTTTCTTTATCCAGTCATCAGTTCTCCGGCATACTGGTTGTTTCCAGGTTCTGGCTATTGTGAATAGTGCTGCTATGAAAATAAAAGTGCAGATTGTTTCTGCTGTGTGTTTTTCGCTTCCCAGGGTATATTCCCAGGAGTGGTATGGCTGGCTCAAAAGGGAGCTCAATTTCTAGTCTTTGGAGGAATGTTCATATTGTTTTCCAGAAAGGTTGTACAAGTCGACATTCCCACCAACAATGTATGAGAGTCCCCTTTTCCCCACATCCACGCCAGCACTTGTTGCTTTTACCCTTTTGGATATGGGCCAGTCTCTGTGGTGTGAGGTGATATCTCATTGTTGTTTTGATTTGCATCTCTCTGATGATTAGTGATGATGAGCATTTTCTCATATGCCTTTTTTGGCCATTCGGATTTCTTCCTTGTCAAAGTTTCTGTTCATCTCTTCTCCCCCATTTTTAATAGGGTTGGCTGTTTTCTTCTTATATAGCTGTACCAGTGCCTGATTTATTCTGGATATTAACCCCTTATCAGATGGGTATTGGGTGAATATTCTTTCCCATTCTGTGGACTGCCTTTGTATCTTAGTCACTGTTTCTTTTGGGGTGCAGAAGCTTTTAGTTTCATGTAGTCCCATATGTTTATCTTTTCTTCTAGTGTCTTTGTTAGTGATGTTTCACCTTTGAAGATGTTTTTAGCTTCAATGTCGTGGAGGGTTTTTCTTATATTTTCTTCAATGTGCTTTATGGATTCAGGTATGATATTGAGATCTTTAATCCATTTTGATCTGATTTTTGTGCAAGGTGTTAAACACGGGTCCAAATTCATTTTTTTACATGTAACTGTCCAGTTTTCCCAGCACCTCTTATTGAAGAGGCTTTCCCTTACTCTAGTTTGGACTCTTTGAACCTTTATCCAAGATTAACTGATCATGTCTTGGAGGGTGGGTGTCAGGATGTCTCCCTTCTTGAATAGTAGAACTGTCCTGCTGGTTTTCCATTGGGAGGGCACCTTGCATTCGAACAGGTAGCGTGTGAAGAGCTGAGCTAGTGTTTTATTGAGTAGCAACGGCAGATTCTTCAGGTGTTTGGGTCTGACTTTGTCTGGGCCTGGTGCTGTTCCCTCCCAATGCCTAGGCCCTATTACACTTTGTAGCCTCAACACTAACTGCATGCAGAGTATTTACAGAATAAATGGATCCATTGGGTGAATAAATGGATGGTGGATGGATGAGTGGATAAATTGTCAGAATCAGAATATTATGAAGAAATCTTCAATAAGGCAAAAAGTCCTCATATCTCAACATTGGTAATGGATAGTTGAAAACCTGAGACAATAAACTCTAGTTAAGGTGGGATTCACAGATGGTCCTTCTGAGCAGAACAGAAACAAAGCCCTATGGACTATACTCATGAGTCTGAGGAAGACATCTCTTGGAAGGAAAGAGACACTAGAAGAGGAATCCCCTGTTTACACTGTGTCGGCCTCCTCCAGTCATTCACAGTGAAGTGGGAGTGCGGCTCAGACCTACCATCAGGGAATTTCCCACGGCTGCATAGAGGGTTCTGCTGTCAGTCAGGAACTCCTGTGACATGTTCCCTTTGAGCCTTCGGCTTCCCTCCTTCTCAGCCCATCTTCCTGGTGGGACTCAGCCTTTCTGATGACTCATTTGGTCTACACAGAGGATAAGAGCTGCTATAATCCTGAAATGCCTTCATGCTTGTTACCAGTATCTCATGAACATGTTCTTGACCCTTTCCCAAAGCCCAATCAACTCTGGATGCAGCAACACTAACCTGTGTGACCTCCAAGGCTCATAACCAGCTCTGGGAATCTGCTTTTAATCTGACAAGCCTGGGGAGCTGACTAGTGTCCCCTACAGCACCACTCCTGCATTACAGATCTGCATTCTCTGGCCATAACTCAGGTCTGGTTGCGGTCCCTTAGGGCATTCAGCGTTATCCTTTCAGGGGCTGGAAAATGTTACCCAACTCCCTGGGAAACCCTCATTCCAGTTGGTCCTCCATCATTTGATTTTGGTGACTCTGTTTTCCTTATTCATTGATCTATGATTTATAATATGGGATGAGTCTTATAAATAAAAGTCATGCCTAGTGCCACTACTCACGCATATGTACTTATCGCAATCCTAATGAATCATGGTTTTCTAATCCATTAAACTGGTCTTCAAAATCTTCTTTTTTTTTTTTTTTGCTTTTTGGGTCACACCCGGCGGCGCCAGGGGTTACTCCTGGCTCTGCACTCAGGAACTACTCCTGGCGGTGCTCGGGGGACCATATGGGATGCCGGGATCGAACCCAGGCGGCACAGGCCGGCCGCATGCAAGGCAAACACCCTACCCGCTGGGCTATCGCTCCGGCCCCTGGTTTTTTTTTTTTTGTCTTCAAAAATCTTTCTGTGGCACAATTGTGCCACAGAAAATCAAATACCTAGGAATCAACTTACCCAAGTATGTAAAGGACCTGTACAAAAAAACTACAAGACACTGCTCCAAGAAATAAAGAGGACACAAGGAAATGGAAACACATTCCCTGTTCATGGATGGGGAGAATCAACATTGTCAAAATGGTAATACTCCCTAGAGCTCTGTACAGATTCAATGCAGTCCCTATAAGGATACCGATGACATTCTTCAAAGAAATTGACCAAACGGCTCCTGAAATTTGTATGGAACAATAAACCCCCCAAGGATAGCTAAAGCAATCCTTGGGAAAAAGAAGATGGGAGGCATCACCTTTCCCAACTTCAAACTGTACTACAAGGCAGTAGTAATTAAAACAGCATGGTATTGGAATAAAAACAGACCTGTGGACCTATGGAATAGAATTGAGTATCCTGACACCCAACCTCAAACACATGATCATTTAATCTTTGATAAAGGTGCAATGAGTCTAAAATGGAGTAAGGGAAGCCTCTTCAACAAGTGGTGTTGGGAAAACTGGGCAGCAACATGTGAAAAAATGAATTTGGACCTGTGTCTAACACCATGCACAAAAATCAGATCAAAATGGACTAAAGATCTCAATATCAGACTTGAATCCATAAAGTACATTGAAGAAAATATAGGAAAAACCCTCCACGACATTGAAGCTAAAGGCATCTTCAAAGGTGAAACATCACTAACAAAGCAACTAGAAGAAAAGATAAACATATGGGACTACATGAAACTAAAAAGCTTCTGCACCTCAAAAAGAAACAGTGACTAAGATACAAAAGCAGTCCACAGAATGGGAAAGAATATTCACCCAATACCCATCTGATAAGGGGTTAATATCCAGGATATATCAGGCACTGGTAGAACTTTACAAGAAGAAAACAAACAACCCCATCAAAAAATGGGGAGAAGAAATGAACAGAAACTTCAGCAAGGAAGAAATTCGAATGGCCAAAAAAACATATGAAAAAATGCTCATCATCACTAATCATCAGAGAGATGCAAATCAAAACAACAATGAGATACCACTTTACACCACAGAGACTGGCACATATTCAAAAGAGCAAGAACAACAAGTGCTGGCGTGGATGTGGGGGAAAAGGGGACACTCATCCATTGTTGGTGGGAATGCCGGCTGGTACAGCCTTTCTGGAAAACAATATGGACTTTCCTCCAAAGACTAGAAATTGAACTCCCATTTGACCCAGCCATACCACTCCTGGGAATCTACTCTGGGAAACCAAAAATACGCAGCGGAAACACCATCCCTACTTTTATGTTCATAGCAGCATTATTCACAATAGCCAGAATCTGGAAGCAACCAGAGTGCCCGAAAATCGATGACTGGATAAAAAGCTTTGGTACATCTACACAATGGAATACTATGCAGCTGTTAGGAAAAATGAAGTTATAAAATTTGCCTATAAATGGATGGACATGGAGAAGATTATGTTGAGCGAAATTAGCCAGAAGGAGAGAGACAGATACAGAATGACTGCATTTATTTGCATGGCATAAATATATATGTACATATTATGATACCAATATCCAAGGTCAAGTGAAACATATATCAGGAGGTCTTGTCAAAGGTGGAAATTATCATAAACGTGTGGAGTCAGAGTTTAGGTAAGACAGAAAATGGAACAGGGTGCTAATAATAGTCGAGGGTACTAATGCCAACCTAGAACTGAGCATTATATAGAGGCAAAAGGATACACATGACAACCTTTTAATGTATGTTCTGTAATCCATAGTCTGGAAGGGAAGGAAAAGAGAAAGAGAGAGAAAGGGAAAGAAATAAAGAACCTGCCATGGAGCAGGGCTGGGGAAGTGGGGAGGGAACCGGGGATGTTGGTGGTGGGAGATGGGCACTGGTGGAGGGACGGGTGCTGAAACACTGTATGACCAAAACCCAAACATGAACTTTTTAATTGTATATCTTTTTATTTGTATATCTCACGGTGGTATAATAAAATACTTAAAAAAAATCTTCTGAACATAGCTTTTTGGGAAGAAAATACGAATCAATTAAAGTTAATAGGCAAGATGTCATGCCTATCTATTATTTAGATGTCATGTCCATTTATTATTTCTGTTCTAAAGAAACAAATTAAAGAATATTTAAAATTTAAAGAAAAATAACATCTAACAATTAATTCCTGTACAACATGCCTACTTAAAATTCAGCAACTTAGTACTACAATTAGATTTTTTGTGATTCTTTGGGTCAGCAAATAGGGACTAACCTCATTAATTCCTTCTGACTTTGCTGGTTGCAAATCCTCCTCTGGCTTGAAGGGAACTAGTAGATCTAGCTCACATTAGGTTTATTCCAGCAAGTCACATCATTTTTGTGACTGGGCTGGAACAGGCTGAAAAATGTCTGCAGCAAGCTAGCACAGACACTTGCATATGGTGTGCCTGCTCCAATGAGCTTTTTAAGACCTGCTTGTGTGACCTTTGCTACTGACCAAAGCAAGTCATGTCACTCAGCCAAGAGCCAGTGTGACAAGTGTTATACGGGAGCATGGACTCAGGGACACATGATTCAAGGCATTAATGTAAATGCACCCCAGTCAGAAGGTATTTCATTAATTAGCTTTCAAACAGATTTTTACACTTGGCACTGAGGATAAGATAATTTATAAATGAGCTGGGACAAAGTTTGAAGACTGGAAAATCTTTAGTGTGGACAGAAGAGAGAAGAAGGCCATGGCACTGAAACCACCCTCTGGGTAGAATAACTCTTGTATGTGTAGACTCAGGCACGAGTGTGTGTGTGTGTATGCATGTGTGTAGAAATTATTTAGACCATGTACTTGACTCTCAATTTCATATAGATTTGTGAAGCTTAGGTTGAAAGAGCATCAGTCCTGCATCCATTGGATAAGTGTCCCCTAAAACTTTGTCTTCATAGACAACCCCCCAAGTGTATTGCTCATGACCACAAAGAACTACTTGAGCTTATCCACCTACCCTCTTCCCCAGCAATTGGACGGGCTCTGAGACTGAGAGCGATGCTTGCTCACTCAGCTACATCTCCTCTCTTCACATTCCAGCCATCCACCGCTGCTCCAGTCCAAAGGGGAAAGTTCAAAGGCCAAATACTTTTGGTTCAAATAACCTCTACATAAAGAACCTGCCATGGAGGCAGGCTGGGGAGGGGGAACTGGGGACGTTGGTGGTGGGAGATGGGCACTGGTAGAGGGATGGGTGCTGGAACACTGTATGACCAAAACCCAAATATGAACTTTGTAATTGTATATCTCACAGTAGTATAATAAAATACTTAAAAAATAAATAAAAACAAATAACCTCTACAGTCATGACAGCAGAGGGTCGGCTCCATTTATAGACACAAACAACCGTGCCTTCCATTTAAATAGTGCTCGAGCCTCTGTTTCAATGTATGCTCACATCTTTTCCCCATGGGATCAACCTCTAATTCATTTGCAGTGGGTGGGGTAGGTGACAGCTGGAGAAACCGAAGCACAGAGCTGCGAAAGCGGTTTTCTTAGTGGCGACAAGCCGAAAGCAGATATGATGTGTTTCTTATTTTTCTATTTTAGGGGTGCATGTTTGGGGGTATTTGGATCACCTAGCCGTGTCCTGTGCTCTTTGCTCAGGGAACACTGCTGATGGGGTCAGGGGTCCCTACGGAATGCCAGGGATTGAACCAGGGTTGGCCATGGGCAAGTTCTTCATTTTAATCCCTGTACCAAACCAACTTAATCTCTGGCCTGACCAGCTGAAAGTAATTGGCCTGATTCCAGACCAGCTTGTCCAGTTGGTCCCGGTGCTATGAGCAGAACCATGCGCTTGCTCTCTGGTTTTCGTGGCTTGTTCGAAAGAGCTTCTTGGTTCTGTGACATACTGCAGTTCTTCTGACACCCACTTTCGAAGGGGCTTTCTTTGCGGGGATGAGAGTGACAAACATCAAACATATCCCAGCAACTCGTTGTCAGGCCAAGATAATGATTCTCTTTGAAGTTCCAACATCCAGTCCATAAAATGCCATGTTCAGAAAAACAGGCCCAGAGCCAATTCCACTGCAAGGACCCACCCCACTACAAAAGGTTCCACAGAAGATTTCAAGCCAACCTCTGGCTCCAGAGGACACAGAACCAGAAAGTCCTGAGAGTACTCACAAGCACTGCACAGCACCTTGCCCAAGCTCTTCCAGGTGTGATCCCTGAATGCCACTGGACCAAGCACCGAAATTGAGCTGCATTGTGGGGCCAAACATTTCCCAGAACACTGGAGAACCACAGCACCCCCGCCCCAACACCCCCTAACACCTCTGGGTGTGGTTAGCATAAAAATAAAGTTAGGAGCCATCCAGGATAATGGCTCAGGCGCCAAGCACACATGCTTTGCATGCCCAAGGACCCAAATTCCATCCTGGGCAAAGTGTGTTCCCCCACAACCACTGATTCTAGTTCTTCATGGCCTCCTGCACTCCTGGATAAAAGAATGACCCTTAGGAGCCCCCTGAGCACTGCTTGGGATAAAAATTTTTACCCCAATAAAAAATGATAGGTAAATAAAATTAACCTCAGTGTGGGAATGTGGAGATGTAAGTTGCTGTGGAAAAGTCAATAAGTTCCAGGAAACCTAGTCTGGCAGTGACAGAGATGCCTCGACTCCATGCACTCAGGTTCGGGTGCAAGACAGGCCTGTTTGGCAGCTTCAGTCTCCACCTTCTCTCCAAGCTCATCTTCCCAAAAGCGATTTCCCCTGTCTATGCTCTGGGGTGGAAGAACCCCCAGAAAAGCTGAGACAGGTAAATGGGAGCTGGATAATCCCCTTTCCTGGATGCCGCCAAGACTAGGGCTTTAGAAACAACGGTCACAGTGACCTACAAACCAGAGCTTGTGGCTCTGGAGAGGTGAATGAGGAGGCTGCTGTGGGCATTGACGTGTGCCAGGAAGTGCTGTCACGGCATCAGAGTTTGGTCTGTTCCTGGCAACGTGTCTGGAGAGCTTCAAAAGACCCCAACAACCATCAGAGTTGTAAAAGGGTCAGACAGGCGGATCAAGAGTAAAGGACAGCAAAGCCATGGGCTCAGAAAGGGGCTGGAGAGTTCAGAGGGTTTGGTGCCCATGGTAATTGATAAAGAAGCAGGACCAGCCTAGGAAAGGAACTTCCTCAAAGCCGCATGGCACATTGCTGGCACAGCAGTAGTAAGCACCTCCCCCTCCCGCACCGCCCTACTCCCAGGCCAACATTCTCCAGACTTGGCTGCAGCTCTTCCCTATTCCACACACTTGTGTTCTTCCATACACCCCAGCCCCACCTCTCCCCTGGGGAAGAATATTCATTTACATATCCAGCCACTGGCTGGTTCCATTGAAATTATGCTACTAAGTGGTCTTGAGGTGTGTGTGGGAGTGAACCTCCCACTACTTTCTAAAGAAATATGATAAGGAGGCCAAGGAGATAGAACAGGGGTTAAGACACTTGCCTTGCATGCAGTTGACCCAGACTTGAAGCCTGGCACCACATATGGTTCCCTAAGTTCACGTCTGAGCATTCACCTGAACTCCCGGCTGCCACAAACAGTTCAGTACAATGATATTCGGAAATGCACTCATAGCTCAGAAAATACTAAGTGATGGGGGGTAAGGGGGGATCTGAAACAGTATGTACAGAATGAATCTCTTTTTGTTTGAAAAAGGTACAGTTTTAATTTTTGATAATATATAATCACTTGTCTAATAGCACAAATCTCTCTCTTAATATATGTGTGTGTATGTCTGAGGTTCTAAGTTCATATATATGTATAAATATATATATATATATATATACATATACATATATTTGGAGGGGCATATTCTAGTTAGCTAGCATGATCACCAGTGATTGTTTAAAGTAAAAAGACCTTGGACTAGAGTGATAGTAGAGTGGGGAGAGTACTTGCCTTGCATGCAGCCAACCCAGGTTCAATCCCCAGCATCCCATATGGTCCCCCGAACCTTCCAGGAGTAATTCCTGAGCCTCATCAGATGTGTGCCCACCATCAAAAAAAAAAAGTAGATAAAACCATGGGTACTATTTTTACTTGCTCATTTAAAAAATAAATTTCTCTGTGCTGAGCAGTGGTGCTGTTTGCTCTGAGAATGAAATGACAGGGGGCAGGGAATCTGGCTCCAGCAAAGTACACACCTTGAGGACATGAGACCTGTGTTTGATCCCTGGCATGGGGTGTGGGGGGAAAAGACAACGAGAGTTTCTTTTGGAAAAGGGGACAGACAGGAAGAAGTGACTATGATTATTGAAGCTCCTTCATGCTCAGAATCCTGTGAGGAGAAACTAGTCCTGACAGAGTTGGTAGGAACAGGAAGAGCAGAAGGTGATCTCTAGGCCAGGCTGGGGAAGCTGCATTTTCTGAGGTTCTCTTGATGGGTCCCATGTCTCCAAGTGGAGCCTGGATGCTCTGTGAAATCTTGCCCCCAGCCTGCTCTCTGTGCCCCTGCTCTTACTCCTCTCAGGCCCTCTCCTCCGTGCCCCTGCCCTTATCCTCTCCAGCTCTTTGGCCTTGCTTTCCACTCACTCTTCAGACCTCACTGTAAAGGAATTTATGTTTCCCCATAGCACCCACATGGAGAACCCGACAAAACTCATTTGAACTAATTTCTAACACATGACTCAAATTAGCCTCTGAGGAAGTTCCCAAATCCCTAACTGCCGGAACAGTTGTTGCTGGTGGGCCTGATCTGTTGGTGGACAAATTTTAAATCCAGTTTACACACACACACACACACACACACACACACACACAAAAAGACACACAGACAGACAAACAAACCCACAGACTCACAGACACAGACACACAGAGACACACAAACACACAGAGATACACACAAAGACACACAGAGACATACAAACACACACAGATACATCCGTTGACTCTGGGCTCCAGTGGGTAAAGGCAGCCATGACAGTGGCCACTCCGGAGAGTAACTCACAGGCGTGGACATTCCCCTAGCTCTAGGGGCGGCTTCTGCTCACCCCCTCCTCTCCTGCTCACCACTGTTGGTTTTCTCTTCTGTTTATCTCCGCCCTGGGCCCACCCCAGGGAAACTCTCCGTCCCTCCCAGCCCCTGGGGAAGACCATATGAGCCGGAACATTCTCTTGCCATCTCCCCCACCCATGGGAACGACTGCATCTCCTGTTATGGTTTCTTTCATGTCCACTGCCCCCGGGGGTCCCTGAACCCTGTGAGCTGGTTACTCTTGGCTCGAGCAAGTCCAGACTTCACTGTGAGCGACCAGAGGCAGGGTTGCAGGATGGAGATGGTGGGAAATGGGGGTGGAAAGCCTTTCCATGTTATTTCTAAAGATAATATAGTAACATCACGGTTAGCAGGGAGATGGGAATGTGTGAGAGAAAGCAAGACAGGGGAGAGAGGAGGAGGGGGAGGAGAGACGTGGCTCTACAGCCACCCCACTGGCAGTACTGGCTGAGCTGGAGCTCTGTCTCCGCTGCTGGGTCTGTACCCCAGTCCACTCCCTGCACCTGTGACAACAAAGCTCTCTCTGAGATACACTCCCACTTCCTTCCCTTGCTATTGCTGTGGTAATGGGTGGGGGGTGGTGGCTGGGGTCACACGAACACTCAGGGATCCCAGTAGCAATGCCAACAGCTCACACTCAGTGCGTGGGGCCAGGATGGGACCTGCAGTCTCATGCCTGGAGCGGGTCCCTGCCCCCAAGCCATTCTGGGGACCTCCTTCATAACTCCCGAGTCCCTCTTTCTCTGCACTTACAGTGTTTCTTTTCTGGGGGGGGTGCTGGGCTCCCAAACAGTGCACAGGAGGTTCACGGATCCTGTCATTGATTCTCAGCAAATCTGGCTGCTAGCACAGGGGGCCCTGGGGATGTGAGGTTGTCCAGCTCCTGCAGTGTGGGGATGCCTGGGCTGACCCGCTTGTACTGGGGACTCCAGGGCTACGCTTGGCGGTGCTTGGGGAACCTTGTGGTGCTTGGAATTGAATGGGATGCTGCCCGTGTCGTATTTGATATGCCAAAACCAGTAACAATTATAGACCTCATTCCCATGACCTGATGGACTGGTTTGAGGCTCTTTATGTTCCTGGAGCAAGCAGATGTCCTTGGGCTCTACTAGCATGAGACAGAACATATGGAGATGTTACTGGTGCCTGCTCGAGCAAATCGATGATGAATGGGAAGATAGTGTTAGTAATGCTGTGGTATCTTCCAGCCCTGTGTTTTTTTTTTGGTTTTTGAGCCACGCCTGGTAGTGCTCAGAGATCTCGCCTGGTGATGCTTAGGGATCAGGAGACCATATGAGGTGCTGGACTAGATCCTGGATTGACTGTGTGCAAGGCAAATACCTTACTCACTGTCTTACCACTCTGGCCCCTGAGTGTTCTTTCAGCTTCTCCATTCAGCTCAGAGGCAAACCTCTGCCCCACCATTGAGTTCCAAACAGCATATGGGGATCCCCCTGTACCCCAGCCCACACATGCCTGTGAACACTCAGGGACCCCCCACTGCCTTCCCCCCATACCTGCACTCTCTCTGGCACCAGACAGGTGCTCCATCTCATAGCTAGAGGATTCAGGCTCCTCTGAAACTTGGCACCCCCTTTCTCTTCCTTCTCTTCTCATTTACCTGTTGTTTGGGAGGCAAATGGGTGCCCCTTCCAGCTGGTGCAAAGGTGAGGCCGCACCTCCACTTTCCCAGACTCTCCTCCACCCCCACGCCAGGGCCCCTGGGAACACGAGGTCCAGGCTCCTTTGCACGTGACATTCTGAATCATAACCGGCTCATTCTTTTGCCAGTTAAACAATGAACTTGGGAAGGGCAAGGATCAAGCGGGTCTTTCAAGTCTGTTTCTGGCCCGCTTATCACCTCTCTCACTCCAGTTGGGCCAGATGTTGGTAAAGTTGGGCTGGGTGACGCCCCAGACAAGCCTGGGGAATGCCTAAGTGGATATTGGATTTCTGCCTGACCCCCAAGAGGAAAACAAGAAAAATGCCTGCATGAGCAGGAAGAAATACTCTGAGCTCTGTGTGTGTGTGTGGGGGCGGCAGAGCAGTGTAGTAGGTGCAGCCCTCTGTGTCTTTCCAAAGCAGGAGAGCCCCTGTGAGTTCCTCAAGACCCTCTCTTACCCCTGGACATTCGTTTGTCACTATTTCCAGCTATCCCTAAATAAGGATCAACAGATGATCTGAAGTGGGGGAAACTGAGGCATATGTCAATCATTTGTTTAGCTCCAACTGACAAGCATTCTTCTTCACAAGGATGCCTGAGAGGCAGGAAGAGGCAGAGTTTCAGAAGTTGGCTGGGCTGCTTTCTGCCTATTTGTGCCTATGGACTCTCCCTGGCCCCTCTAGCAAGGGGACACTGCCCATCATTGGAGCAGTGAAGAGAAGTGGCAAATTGCATGCCAGAGTCCTGCAGGGGCCCCGGTCCCATTGACTTCTGACCCACCCAGACTGCTCTGGTGGGCTGGGGTTGGTGCCCAGGTGCAAATCTCAGAACAAACAGCATGGCAGGGGCTGGCTACGTCCTCTCTTCCACCATAGCCCCACCCCCGCGGAAGGTCCCAAGGCTTTCCGGCAGCCTTCCCTGCCCTTGGGTCCTTCTCCTTCCCCTGTGTCCTTCCTGCCACCTGTAGTCTAAATTTAATGACAAGCACAGCAGTGCACCTTCCGCCCCGAGTCACTCTGGCAGGTCCCTGAGTGTGAAGGAGCCCATGTACCACATCCCCAGGGATGCCTGAGGATGGGGTTGTGAAAGGCTGGGGTGGGCGAGTCCAACCAGAACCTCCCGTTAGAAACTCAGTACTTGGCTTCTGGAATGTTTTCTTTGATTCCACAAATACTAGATGGTTTGGAAAGTGCAGAAAAATGTAGAGAAGAAGCCAATAGCATCTGCATTTCCTTCACAGGGAAGCTCATTGTTAATATAAATCCAGGCTTGTTTCTGTTTGAATTCATTGTATTTTGGACATAATAAAAAAAAAACCCGTTCTTTCAGGAGCAAGAAAGAATTCAGATAAACTACTTAGTATTTTGATATATTTCTTTTCTCCCCTTTCTTCCCTTTGCTGTTGTTGCTTCAATGACTGGTGTGTGTGTGTGTGTGTGTGTGTCTGTGTGTGTTTTTGTGTATATCTGTGTGTTTGTGTTGAATGTGTTTATGTGATTTTGTGTATGCGTTTATGCATGTGTTCGTGTGTATGTGTGTGTGTTTGAATGCATGTGTGTATGTGCCTGTGTGTGCATGTGTGTATGTATGTGTTTATATGCATGTGTATGTGGAGGGGATCTTATATTACGCGTGTGTGGGATCTCATATGTGCTTGTGTATATGTGTGTAGGGGGGGATCTCGTATGCGCACACATGTGTGAGTGTGGAGGGGATCTCATATGCACATGTGTATGAGTGGGTGTGTGTGTGTGTGTGTGTGTGTGTGTAGGGGCTCTCGTATGCATACTCAGTCGAGGAGCTTCCCAGAGCTTATACACCTTTCCATTGTGTTTACTGGGGAGTTGCACGTTTGGGCGCGCCCTTGGCTGCAACTCGAGAGACCTCCAGCCCCACAACACACTTGGTTGTGTGCTGGGACAGGACCACTCTGGTGCCTGAGTGTGGCCTCGGGGCTAGAACTCTCTGTCTCTCACCTGCAAGGCAGGTGCGCCCCAGCCCTTGGTGTATTTCTTTTTAACTATTTTTCTAGACTTACAGAGTTGAAACCATCCCCCACACACATAATGTCTAAAAAATCTCACTTTTTGTACTGTTTTGCAAAATTAGCAACCTCCAAATAGTTATTTCAAAGTCTTAATATTTTTTAAGCATGCTATTTCATTGTTTTAGTCTACTGACTCCGCCATTCCTCTCTTCTAAACTTCCCGACTGCTTGCCGGCTCTTTTTTGCAGTTATTAATCACACAATTTGATGAACAACATCTTCGTGCCTAAGCCATTAAGGACATTTAGAATTACTTCCTTACGGTAAATTTCTGGAAGCAGAATTAGAACCAATAAAAGGCCTACAGATATACTCCAAAACATGCATCGTCTTTTATGATCCTCTTCCAGCCTCACAGGGGAACTAATGGACAGTATTTTGATGTGCCGGAGGCTCAACTCCAAGAAAGAAATGGCAAAGTTTAGCCTAAAGGCAAAGGTCAGAAAGGGCGAGAGGGAGGCGTCAGCTCTTTCAGAGAGAACAAGTTGTACAAAATCATTATAGGAATGAGAACCATCAGGGCTTTGCCCAGAGGTAATGGGGGAAATGAGCTGTTTGTTGCTGCTTGCCTTCCAGGCTAACACTTCGTCCTCTCCTCTGGGTGCACAGGGCTAAACCAACTGCACCAGCCAGTTCCTGGGGACAGAGAACCCGGCTCCACACAGCCATTAGCCCAAAGGTTGGATACTTTCATGCCAGGAGGATATTTTTTGTCCAATCTCTTACTAGCAATCCTGAACATTTTAAGTGGCTCGCCAAGAAGTGATTCATGATAGTTTGTGAAAAATCTTGGACTAAACCCATTATGTCTATCTGCACTTGGTGATGAATAAAAGCCATTGTGCTTTGAGCGTTCTTTGCACACATGTTTCCTCATACATGTGTTTGTGTGCATGTACTTCTCTCATGCGATACTGAGGCCATGACTGAGGCTGCACGGTTCTCTAGGGGGCTTGAAAGGTATGTTTTAAACTCTGATAAAATAAGTTTGTTCCCTGATTGATCGGCATATTGTACCATGCAGTATGATCGACTTCTCGTGTATTGCTAATTTTTGTCATGTTCTTCAGGGAAATCTGTTCACTTGGGACCATCACTCACCAATGCTCCAAGGATACCTTCTGCTCTTAATGTACCGTTTCCTGTTGTGGAGAGAGTTGTAGCGTGTAGGTACATGGCTTGGCTTTCTCCTTTTATTTTGATTTTTGTTTATGGGGGCTACATGCAGCAGTGCTTAGGGCTTACTCCTAGCTCTGTGCTCAAGGATCACTCCTGGTGGTGCTTGAGAGACCATATGAAGTGCCAGGAATTGAACCTGGGTCGGCTTCATGGAAGGTATTGCCCTGCCCCCTGTATTATCTCTCTGTCCCCATGTTTTCACCTTTTATATACATTGAGATGTCTAAAGGGAATTGTATCTCAGATACAACTTTATTATTAGGCAATAATTACTCAATATTGAGTTCAAATTCCATGTCTTTAGGAAAAACAAATCATTTGACTAGTCTAGTCTAAAGTGCTCGTTTTCTCTTATTTTCCTGAATCACCATGAGATGCGCGAGTTTCCATGATCAAATCTCAGTCATATTATGTTCTGATACCCATCCTTTCACCAGTGCACATTTCCCACCACCAACATCCTCAGTTTCCCTCCTGCCCACCTGCTCCAACTGCCTCCATGGCAGAAACTTTTCTTCTCTCTCTCTCTCTCTCTCTCTCTCTCTCTCTCTCTCATATTTTCCTTTTTGATACTGTGATTCGCAATACTGTTTTACTGTTACTGGAAGAGTATAGTGCATATCACTTTACCTTCTTTCAGCACTCAGTTTGTGTCCAGAGGGATTTTTCCGCATCTTTGTCACAGTGGTCCCTTCTCTGACTCCCCACTCCTTAGTGGCATGCTTCCTGCCATGGGCCAGTCCTCCTGACCTTTGTTCCTGCTGTCTTTGAGTATGATTTTAAAGTGCTCACTCTCTTTCTAAAAATTGTTGTCTGAGCTAGTAGTTTGAACATCCCTACTTATATATGACAACTCCTTACTTTTTAGCCTCATTGCGTGTTCTAAGACCCCACATGACAATAATTATTCTGTTAGCTCCTATTTTAGTAGTGCATAATAACAGTATTTAGGTGGCTCTGTATTTTGCCAATAACAATATACAATTGAGAAATAAGTATGTACACTCTTTCTGATGTGACTTAGTCATCTTTCAGACACAGGATTTGCAACGTGTATTACAACCCAGAGATTACAAGTGACCCATGATGCAATGGCTACTGACTGCTGGCCTCATGCATAAATACACAATGAATCACAGGCCAACAACTGTTGCTTTTATTGTCACTGAACTCCTCAGGCTGAACCAGATGCCTCATCAATCATGACTCCTGGGGACAGGACTTTTTCTTGCCTGAGTGTCTTGCATATCTGCAATGCCAAGGGTTAATCAAGAACCATTATTTGAGTACTAACCATGTGCAGCGCCTTTATTCATTGACTCTATAAACCGTTCATACAACTTTGCTATGACTCTGGAACTGGACTCTGAGAGCTCAACGATGGGAAATGGATCTCCCCTTCTATATCTGCCAGAGAGTTTAGTTTTGAGTTCTGCACATGGGTCACTGTATCACTGTCTTCCCGTTGTTCATCTATTTGGTCAAGCGAGCACCAGTATGGAGATGTTACTGTGCCCGCTCAGGCAAATTGATGAACAATGGGAAGACAGTGATACAGTGATACAGTGAACCATGTGCAGAACTCAGAACTAAACTCTCTGGCAGATATAGAAGGGGAGATCCATTTCCCATCTTTGAGCTCAGAGTCCAGTTCTAGAGACATAGAAAAGGTGTATAAATGGGCTATAGAATCAATGAATAAAGGCGCTGCTCTCTGAGCAAATCTTCAGAAGTAAGTTAGCAAGTTAATGCAGCAAATATACAGGTTATGGCATTCACTGTGAGATGACTGGAACAATCACGAAATGCTCTGAGTTCAGAAAAGAAGTGAGAACCCGCTGGTGGGTAGGAAAGCTTTTGAGAGGAGAACATGGCCTGGGACTCTGAAATAGGATGAGAACTTTGCTAAAAGCACTTAGTCTGAACTTAACTGCCTTCTTACTCTAACCACCATGCTAGACTGGCCTTGCTTCTCTCGCTATCTAAACGTTCTAAATTAAAAAGGCCACTCATGGGCCCAGACCATGGCTTCAAAGAGATTGTATATTGACACCTGCTGTACCACAACCATTCTTGTAAAAGACCAAGTGTTAATTATGAAATCCAAACCATTGCCTTGCAGGTTGTGGGGATCTCAGCAGTGTGGGTAGGATATGGAGGCAGCTCTGGAGACGGCTTCTCCATAACCTCAGTCTTCTCCCACAAGAGCTGTCTATACTGCGAAATCACAGATAAATTAGGTTGGAAGTCAGGTGAATATTTGCTCAAATGAATATTTTGAAAAGTATGTGGGTAGACACTGAAATGCACAGATACAACTTTTGACCAACAATTCGCAAGGATCAGGAATCTAGGGATCAAATGCCCATCAGAAATAACCCTAAGTCCTCTGGCCTTCTGTGGGCTAATGTCAAGCTATTGTCTGAACCTATTGATTGTGAAGTAATTTGCATATTCTGTGCTGAGAGATCTTTCATTTTTAAATGTATTTTATTTTGTTTTGGCTTTTTTTTGGGTGGGGGGGTGATACCCTCAGTGCTCAGGGGTTACTCCTGGCTCTGCACTCAGGAATTACTCCTGGCTGTGCTTTGGGAACTATATGGGATGCTGGGGATAAAACCCAGGTCGGACATGTGCAAGACAAATGCCCTACCAGCTTTAGTATAGTTCCCGACCCCTGTGTAGAGAAATTACGACCCTTTCTGTGTTCCTTTCTTATCCAGAGGATAACTTGTATCCTTGTCTCATTATCATCCCAGATTAATCATTTCTGGTTTTCATGGTTTCTCTTTCCTGAAAGTCCCCTATAAAACATTTCTTCAGAGTCCTCATGTATAGGTCACCCACTCAGAGTGAATCTATTATTCAGGGCTGCTATAGTGTAGGTGGTGGTGTGGCCTCCACAGCTGATTCCACTGCTCAGTTGCTGTTTGTCCTGGACAAGGCATTTCCTTTTCTTGTTCCACTTCTGATTTCCTCACCTATGAATTGAGGGAGTTGTAGGTTAGAATCACCTTTTTTGCTCTCTGTGCCATTGAGGAGCAAGTTAGGAGACAAAAACCACTCAAAACTTGACTTAATAAAACTTAATAAAGAGAATTACTAACTCATACCCCTAGCCACTAAGGGGTCCACTCAGAATGCAGGATTAGTAAAGGAACAACCTAGGGCTTATCTAGGGCTGAAGAAAGTCAATCAAAGAAGAGACACATTTGGGAAGTTCTCATCCCCTAACCAAGATGAAAATTGTATTGGAGAAGGTAATGTTAGATCCTCCCAAAAAAATGGCAGAGAAAAAATTTATGAAAGTCTTACTACTGGGGCTGACAGGCCAGGAACATTCGCTTGGGGCCTGAAAAACTGTCCTGAGAGTGCTGCTGGCTTCTGGGATGCCAGCTGGAGTGACTGTGGGCATCCAATGAGTCTACTGAGGTGGGTGCAACCTCGTGTTACCCCTCACCAAGGCAAGCTCAGGGGTGAGCAGGAAAGAAAGCATCTCCATCACAGAAAAGCCTTCCCATTCTGTGTTCCTGAAGGACCTGACTAGGACTCTACTAGTCCTAGTCAGACTAGTAGAGCTCAACATTGCTCTCTGAAAAAGAAAACATTCACAGGGGTTGGCTCTCATGCACCTGCAGGGCAACGAAGGGCAGATTCAGGCCACTTAGTACCTGGCACATCGCCCTTATATGAAACCTCATTTCTTAATCATTCAATGCTAATATAAAATGTTTGGAATGAGGAAATCAGCTTCATTATACGTATTCTAGACATAACTCTAGCCTACTTGATAGCTTCCAGACCTCTAGTTCCTCAATCAATAATGGATTTTTGTTGATGAGGTTTTGGCTATATCTGGCAGTGCTCAGGACTTAATCCTGGCTCTGTGCTCAGGGATCACTCCTGGTGGTGCTCGGGGAACCATTTGTGGAACTGGGGAAAGAACTGGGATTGGGTATATGCAAAGCAGCACCTTCCAAACTATACTGTATTTCTAACCCCATTAATAACTTTTTTCTTACCTTGGGTCACATCTAGCAGTGCTCAGCGCATATTCCTGGATTTGTGCTCAGGGTTCACTCCTGCCAGGTTCGGCGCACCATATGGTATGATGGGGACTGAATCTATGTTGACTGCATGCAAGGCAAATGCCCTACCAATTGTATGATCACTCTAGCCCCATTAATGTGGTTTCCCTTTTTATATTAACACTGTGATTTACAAAGAAAAAAGGTTTTCATAATACTGTTGATAGAAATATTCATACTTCAATACCACTCCCACCACCAGTGTGTTCCCACCACCAAAGACCCTCATTTCCCACCCAGCCCAATCTCCGTGCCTGCTCCCTCACCTGGCACTGATTGTATTGACCATTAAAGCACATACATGGAATTGTTATTGATGAATCCATTTTCTTCCTTGTTGTTGGTTATGGGAGAATTTGGCCAAATTCTGTTCTTGGATGTACTTTCTGAGTTTCTAGAACATGGTTGGTTCCACTAGTTTGATGTACCATGTGACCACTTGTGGCAACGTGGCTAGGGAGAGCCGGATGGCAGCTCTCCCCCATGTGTCTGAGTCTCTGCATGATGGCCGATAGCCCTGAGGCAGTTTGTGGGCTGGTCCATCAGGCCTCTGGGACTGGGACAGAAGTGGGGAAGGGGACCTCCAGCTCCATCTCCACAAATGCCAGGTGATTTTCGCCACTGAGAACTAACTACCGGGCTTGAAATCGGCTGCTCTGTTGTGTGGGGCTCTGGTGAGCCAGGCTTGACTTTGGCTTCTCTCTTGGGTGGGGCTCTGATGAGCTGTGGAGCCCGGACATTGAAAACAGCTGCTATGATGATGAGTGAGTTTCCTCCGGCTGCTTCCAAGGCCAATGAGGTAGCAGGCCAGAACTAAAACCCATCTTCCCTCCCGGGTGCCTCATGGTCAGCTGAGCTAGGGGAGAGCCAGATGGCAGCTCTCCCCATGTGACTGAGTCTCTGCATCTCATTAATGTATTTTTAAAAGAATAAAAAGTGTCTTGAATATGATGACCTCTGACCTTTAAAAAATTCCATAATAATGTTCACATATGATTACAACTGTCTGTATTTTACATATAATTATACTTGGTAATGAATTATATGACAACTAAATATCTGTTTAGGAAAGAAGTTGGTCTGAGTTTCCAGGGAATGAATTAAAGACTCCAATGCTTTCTTTTTCTTTTTTTTGGGGGCACATTGGCAGTGCTCAGGGATTACTCCTAATTTTGTGTCCAGGGATCATTACTGGTGGACTCGGGGACATATGTGATGCCAGGGATGAATGGTGGAACCCAGGTGTGCAAGACAAGCACCTCCCTGCTGTACTGTGACCGTGGCTCTAAGAATCCATTGTTTTCAATATTCTTAATGGCAGCAATCCCTCAATGAAAAAATAAGAAAAAGATGGAAGCTAATCTCAAACCAAATATTATTAAGAACTTAAAGAGTGAACAAAATGTGATTAAAGAGCTAGGAAGGGAGGGGCAGACCTCCCCTTTGAAGTGATCATAGAAATGCTTGCAATAGTTGCTAGTGAGAGAACGTTAAACATATGGGCAGAGTGGTACATTAAATGCAAAGAGAACACTGCGAGACCTGGCTATGGAATGAAGAGACAGTCTAATGGTCCCTTGGCTTCAAATTTACTAGCCTAAGGTTTGAATTGAGCTAGACAGTTGCCAGTGACCAGGTCATACTTATAGAACAGGTACTGAGAAGTTGAGCCCGCAGGACCCTTGAGAGTCACTGGACCCAGACAGCCTTCTTTGAGGGACTGCCATAATCGACCCACCCTACCATTTAGTCACCCATGGTTACCATGCCAGGGAGCATTTGCTAATTATGAGGACTTGCTGTTCTTTTATTCACCTTCTGCTCTGCAATTGTTCTGAAATATCAAGAAAGAGCAGACAAATGCCACAAATTATTGTGACCAACTGTGCAATATGACTTTGCTGAATGGGGTGACTCTGGTTTATTTGCTTTCATGAATGAACTCTGAGCAGAGGAGTGGCTAAGAAGTGTTCCAGGTGTTTGGACAAGTCGTGCTCTGAGCGAAGATGCCGTAACAGGGAAGTGGCTATTCACAGATGTCCACATCACACTACCGTTGACTTCTGTGGCCTTGGAACTTCTGACTCTCTCTTTTTCTCTCTCCCTCTCTCTCTCCCTCTTACTTCTCTCTCTCTCTACTGGCCTGTGTCTCTTTTAATCCCTTAAAATAGTACTGTTCCTCAGGATCTGTCCTGGGCCTATTCCATTCTCCGTACTTTCTAGGCCTCTTAGCCATTCTATGACCCAGATGACCATATATGTGAACAGATCCGGACTTGTCTTCTTCTCCTCCTCTGACTCTCCTCTCTGCTCGATGTGGATGTTTTATAGTTGACTCTAGGTCACATGGGACAGACTTTATTTTATTTTCAGTTTTTGAGGCACCAAGATTTGCAAAGTTATTTTTGATTGAGTTTCAAGCATACAATGTCAACACCTTCACCAGGGTCCACTTCACTCCACTAATGTCCCTCAGTTTTTCTCTCCACCCCTCAGTTAGCCCCTATGACAGGAAACTATTTTTTTCATTTAGACTCTGAACTTTACAATACTGCTACTGATAGATTTTCATGCATCCCACTCTACCACCTCCAGCACCCACTTCTCGTCCAGAGTGACTGCTTCCCCCACCATTGTCTTAGCACTCCTTTGTCCCACCCCTACTGCCACTCCAGTAGCCAACTTTCTGCTGAAGGTCCCAATTCTCAGGTTCTCCAGTTTCTATTGCCTTTGAGCATTTTGTATTTCCTGGCCATGTGTCTTTATATCCTGAATGCGAGAGATAAATAGGATAATTTGTTTATCTTCTCCTGCAATCACAGCAGATCTATACCCAAACTTGCCTTATTACAGAGAGACCAACCTGAAGCCTTGATGAAAAAGACGTTCACAGGAGCCACAGAGACTCCCTCACCCTAGGGCCAGAGAGGTAGTATGGAGGTAGTACTTGCCTTGTGCATAGCAGAGCCAGGTCTGATCCCCAGCACCCTATATGCTACCTGAACTCTGTTGTGAGTGACCCCTGAGTGCAGAGCCAGTAGTAAGATTTGATCTCTACTGGATATAGCCCAAAACCCAAAGAACAAAAAAAAGAAACCCTGATATGCATGGTCCATAAGCTGCAATTAAGAAACCATATCTAGTGTTGCTCTGGGGACACAGACACGGTGTGCATCAAACACCAGCAACCCCCCCACCCCACCCCATGAACCACACTCACAGCATTGGAACAGGAGTCCAGAAACTGTCATAGATGAACTGGCTCAGTTGCAGTCAGGTGCCGTCTTGGTGGCCTCTCTTGACTGCCAAGAGCAGGGTTGGTGGACATCTTCCTTACTGGATCTTACTGTCCACTGTCCCAGACCCTTAAGGGGAAAAATCCTAGCAGGTAGCTGAGCTAACTGGGAATGGACATCCTTACCAAGACAGCTAATGCCTCGCAGACAGACACAGCCTCTCCCAGTCCATATCTGACCCACAGTCCTACAGAGAGACAGCACCCTGACAACCTCCCAAAGCATCACTTGTTAGCACAGGATTGCCAGTACCTGCTCTGCTCCCTTGTCCTCCCACAGCAACCAGACTTCCCTTGACCTGCGTGCTGCAGTGAGTGCCAGGATTTCTCAAATCTGGGCATTCTCAACCCCAAGCTTTCTCAACCCCAGACATTCTCTACCCACAAAATTTCAGTCCTTTCCAGGTCTACCCAACTCAGAGTTACAGTGGGAGCCAATTCCTATAACTGTGAATTTCCTGATTGCCCCAAGTATGCTCAAACGCTGGCCATCAGTCCTTATCCAGGCCTTCATAGAGCACCAGATGTAATGGGAGAGATGTGGGAGCTTACCTAGACTGACAGATCAAGAAAACCTGGAAAAAAACTCTCTGTCTTTCTGTGTGTCTTTCTGTGCACCTTTCTCACTCTCTCTCACTCTATCTCTCCTTAGAGAGATAACGGTGTGTGGCACTGGCCTGGTACTGTGAGACCTTAAGCAAGACGTGGTTGCACACTGGCTGCAAGTTCTTGTGCATGATTCACAATTCAGACACAGACAGATTTGGGGGCGGGGCATAGGTGGGGAGGGTGGTTGGGACAGGATGGCAGGGGAGTGTCAACTATCCCTGGCTCTCTCAGGGGATTGGCCAAGGCCAATTCACCCCACAAAACCATGTGAAAATGGCAGCATGGCCCTTCCGATATAAGCCTTCTAGAATCTTCCTTCACAATTTTTGGGCCCAGGCCATCCTTGCTCACAGGCCTTTCATCTGGATTATTTAATTAAATAATTAATAAGTTGAATATTAAACAACAGCTTAGTCCTGTGGATGCTGAGCCAGAATGTCTATAGTTTTTGATGCGTGGATGTGAGTGCATGTGCACACTCATGCGTGCACACATGCATACCACCAAGACCCAGGTATCCCCAGAACTGCAGGGCCTGACAACATTGCATCCTTGGACCACTGTCCTATGGTTGGATTTTAGCACAACTTCCATAGTAGTTGTAGTTAATCTTGGTACATACCAAGATGAACTCCCAGAGTGCTAGAAAGAGCTTGTTGTTAAATGTTTTGCTTCCATAGAAGGTACCACACGGATATAGTGTTGAGCCTATAGACTGTAATAAGTGTGGTAATAACCTGAAATCAACAAGAAGCAGGGGGAGCTAAGTCAATCCTTCCATGACAATGAGAGTCTTTTAGGACCTGGTACTCAGCATTTCACAGGGTATGACCCAGGTCTCTGTCAACAGAATACAGGTAGAGCTGCCAGCATCAGTCCACTTATTATGTATTCATTACTTTGTTTTATCACTATCACTATCTTCCCGTTCATCATCTATTTGCTCGAGGGGCAGCAGTAATATCTCCATATGTCCTGTCTCATGCTACTAGAGCCCAAGGGCATCTGCTCGCTCCAGGAACATAAAGAGCCTCAAACCATTCCATCAGGTCATGGGAATGAACTAATATAATTGTTACTGGTATTTGGCATATCAAATACTACACGGGCAGCTTGGCAGGCTTTACTTTATTTTCTTTACTTACTTATTTATTTGTTTGTTTATTTATCTGTTTATTTATCTATCCATTATTTATTTACCTATCTGTCTATTATTTATTTATTTCTCTATTATCTATCTATCTATCTATCTATCTATCTATCTATCTATCTATCTATCTATCTATCTATCTATCTATCTATCTATCTATCTATCTATCTATCTATCTATCTATCTATCTATCTACTTATTTGGGGCTACAGCCAGCACTGCTCAGGACTTATTTCTTGCTCTATACTCCAGGATCACTCCTGAGTGATCCTGTTGTTGGAGATTGAACCTGGGTTGGCTGCGTACAAGGCAAGTGCTTTACCCTTGTACTATATCTCCAAGTGGGGGCGCCCCCACTATTAATATTTTTAAGCATCAATTTAATACCAAGCTCTCTCAAGACATAGGGATTGAGGAGGGAATGCACCAAATTATGGCTCCCTGAAGTTTAGATCCTAGTAGATATTAACTAGAAATCTAAAGTGAGAGAGAGAAAGAGAGAGAGAGAAATACGATAAAGAACCTGCCATGGTGGCAGGCTGGGGGGAAGGGGGAGGGAGGTGGGGACATTGGTGATGGGAGATGGACATGGGTGGAGGGATGGGCATTGGAACACTGCAGAACCAAAACTCAAACATGAACATCTTGTAATTGTATATCTAATGGTGGTATAATAAAATATTAAAAAAAATAATGTCTCTGGGAAAAAACAGATACTGTCTGCTGAGCCCAAAGACAACAAGATTACCACCCCATCAGTGCTTATGAAAGAACAGGTATATTAATTTATGTATCCAACAAATAGGGATTAAATACTAACCTGGTGCTGGGAATATAGTGAAAAGGGAAAGTGTCAGAGCACGATCATGTATGGCATCAGGTCTTACAAAGCAGTCTGAAAATCCAAAGAAAAATAATTTTAAGGTTTGTATTCCAATGTTTACTAATGTGTCAGTCACTGGACAGGCAGAATAATGATCTTATAAGATACCCATGTCTTAGGCTGAATCTGCTATCTTATGAGGCAAAACAGTCTTTGCAAAAGACATTAAATTAAGGCATTGGCTGTTATCCTGGATGATCTGTGTGAGTTTCATTCAGTCACATGCTTCTTCCTCCAAGTTAGAGATCCTTTTCCAATCGATTTCAGAGCCAAAGATGTGACCATTCCTGGTGAGAGATGAAGCTATGCTGGCTTTGAAGACAGAGAAAGAAGCCAAGAGTGACCAAAGCCTCTGAAAGCTGGGAAGGAGCATTCTGCTGCCATCTTGATTTTGCCCAGTGAGACCATTTCAGATTCTAACATACAGAGTAGTGTCACTTTAATTTCTTTATAGTTTTTTTTAAAAAAATCACTGTGAGATATACAGTTACAAAGTTGTTTAAGAATGTAATTTTGGTTTTTTGTTTATCTATTTATTTTGTTTTGGGGCAACATGAGGTAGTGCTTAGGACTTACACCTGATTCTGCACTCATGGATCACACCTGGTGGTGCTCGGGAACACACCCTGGTCAGCAGTGTGCAAGCAAGGCCCTATTCGCTGTACTACGTTACAGTAGCAAGAGAGAACTAGTAAACAGAATTAGCCTATAGGCACAGAAAGTTGAATGGAAAAGATCACTTTTCTAAGATACTCATAATTTTCTTGGGGAAAGAGAGGTAAAGCAGTATAGCAAATATGCTAAGACTCAAATGTGTATTATGGGCTTTTCACTTAAATGTCTCTTTATTTAGACAACAAAGAGAGAAAGAATAAACAAAGCCTAAAGACCGAGGCCTTTAAAACGTATCTGGAGGCCTTTTTTTTTCATCTCTCCCATCTTAGACAAACTTCCCTCAATTCTATTTTCTCTACCAGCTTCTGCCTCATTTCCTCACTCTCCTTTGTGCTAAAACTCTTGAAGGAATTATCTATTATTGTAGCTTCCAAGTCTCCTCCTTCCCCTTCCTCTTAAAGTCATTGCAGTCAGGCCTTTGTGCCCATTCCCCTATCAGACACTTGCCCAGGTCACAGCCCAGTGACCTCTGGTAATCCTCGGCCTCCCTGGGGACAGCTGGCCACAGCCCTTCTTCCTGATAACCTTCCTTTGTTTGACCGCCACAGTTCTATGCTCTTGACTTTCCTTCTTCAAGGATGTCTCTTCTCCATTTCCTTTGCTAGCTCTTTGTCTTCTGCCAGCACGTTAACAGGGAGGCGTTCCAGAGTGCCGGCCCCAGTCCCCTGGCTTTGTCTCCATATTTGTTCTTTTGGTGGTCACACGTAGTCGTACCAAGTATGAGCCCCACACTCTCCAATTTTGCTTTCTATCCCAGACTTTCTCCTAGACACTAGATCCACATGTCCAGTCTTCTGCTTGTCCTCTCCACTTGAGGCTGGTCCAGCTTCTTACACTGTATGTGCTGTACTGAAGTCTTTCTCCACAAACTCTCAGAGCCTCCCCTACCTCAGCAAATGCAACTTCTGGAACCTGTGGTTCAGTTGTTTCAAGTCAGGAAATTCTGTCAGGATTTTGTTCTTGACCTTGTTGCCTAGATAGATCTATGTCTGGGTGTCTCTATATCCAGAATATGTTAATTTTTATACGTCTATCTGTCTGGTCTTACTTGGAATACTGAAAAACCTTCATATGGTTTTGCAGACCCCTCAGAGAAAAGTTGTGGATTCTTACAACATCTACCAGGCATTACATTGTCTTGATGGCCTGAACCACCTAACATCTCTTAGATCATATTCTTCATTCCTTGCCCTGTGTCATTCTGTTCCACCCACACAGTCACTGTGATCTTTGCCCTTAGGAACAAGAATTGACTTCAAGAACTCTGAACAGTGCTCAGTTCTTCACAGGTAGCCTTAAAAGAATTAAAGTCTATCTTAATGGATAAAGTTGAATGAATGATTGTTTTCAACCACTACTTCTCACTTAGATTATTTCTGTTTTCAACAATGTTGTTTTTTATATAGTTGTCTATAATCTCTTTTCGGAGGTGAGGAGATAGAAGGGCACACTCAGTGGTGCTCAAGGTTGACTCCTGGCTTTGTGTTCCGGGATCACACCTGGCAGTTTTCATGGGTCCATAGACAGTGCCAGAGATAAAACTTAGGTCTTCCATGTCCAAGGCAAGCACTCTCCCCGCTGTACAATTTCTCTGGCCCTTATAATCTTAGTTTTGGATGGCATTATCTAGATTTTTGTTTAAAGTGACAAAAGAATGCTGTGTTATGACAGCCCTTGAAACATTGCTATATGATTAAAATCTAGGAAGTGTGTCTAAAAGAAGATTTGCTTCCACCCTAGGGTTTATTTCCCTCTCTAAACCATATCTTTGTTTTGTTTTGTCAAGTGGGTGGTGGTTGGACCACACCCAGTGATGTTCAAGACTTGCTTCTAGCTCTGTGCTCAGGGATCACTTCTCACAGGGTAGGGTGCTGGGTGTGGGTGCTGGGGAATTAAACCTGGGTCAGCTTCATGCAGACCAGCACTGTACCTGATATAATATCTACTTGGCCCCATAAAGCATACCTGTTTTGACACGAATCAGGAGTGAAACTGGAAAGACAGAATTCTGAAGGTTCCCAGAACAATCACCCATGACATGGTAAAAGCATCATTCCTATGAGTACTCATATTTTTAAACCTGAAACTATAAGGCCAATGATTCTTTTGTTGAAGATGTAATTAAGCTTAATCTCTGTCTATAAATTGTTTTCATACAGATAACTTGGTTATTTATAATACATTATCTAACAAATCATCATCAATTTCTCCGAGACTTCCTTAAAGAAGTCATGTAGTTAACCAGGGCCTGGAATTACAGATCATTTCAAATATGGAAATGATCACTAAATGAATCTCTATATTTAGTTATATCTTATTCACTTAATCTTCAGAATATTTTAGAAAAGAAGAGAGAAAATATAGACAACATGCAAAAGACTAAACCAAAAATTTTACTTATCCCTAATTCTAATGAAAAATGCATTCAAATAAGTATAATTCATGATGGGAACTCCCTTTTTAATTTCATTCAACAGAATTATAGGATGGGGTCTCAGGCCTCAGAAAACTCCGAGGTCTTAAAGTCAAACATACCCAAGGGAATAGGAGGGCTGGGAGTGTCAGGATTTTTACAGTCTTCTTCTGGTTGTGGTGTGTCAACGCTTACTTGCAAGAACTGGTTGGTAAATATTAAAGCACTTTAATGAGCGAGTTGATACTAAGCTGATACTTCATACACCAAGGTGGAAATATTTACACCATGGAAATTGGCAATTACTACTCACAAGGGATCTTCCTTTCCCCCCAAACTGAATCCAGCTGCTAAACATTTATCAATATTACACTGATTGATTCTTTTCCTTAATAGACTTGGTTGTGTCCACAGGGCTTTCTAAATTTCCATTTTCAGTGCTAAACTTTCTATCTGAAATTTCTTTTAGATGTTCTTTTTTCTTTTATTTTTTTGTTTATATATTTTTATTGCTATCATTTATAGCAGTAGGTTTCAAACTCCAGTGCATGGGTTCAATGTCTATATGCAGAAATTTCCTACCAGTGCTTTGAAACAATAATTGCATTATAGCGCATTGTCTACTTGGATAATGTAGCACTTTTATTTACAGATATTAATGTATAAATATCTTTATTATAGATAATAATTTAGCACTTTCTCTTCTTTAGCGGTGCATGTGATTTTCCTCAGTCTGCCGATATAAAAAAAAAATTGAAAATCATTCACTTGAATGTAAAGACCATTTTTACTTAAGTTTAGGCTTTAATCATGAACTAGGATTTGGTTTTACATTCATTTACATTTCTTCATACAGAACTAAGGGGCCTGATTAATAAATAACTGCTGATTCTGTCCATCTTTTCCATTTCATGAGCAAACGTGTAGTCTCTAGCATTGGTATCACTGTATCACTGTCTTCCCGTTCATCATCTATTTGCTCGAGCGGGCACCATCTCCATATGACCTGTCTCATGCTAGTAGAGCCCAAGGGCACCTGCTTGCTCCAGGAATATAAAGAGCCTCAAACCATTCCATCCGGTCATGGGAATGAGGTCTATAATTGTTACTGGTATCTGGCATATCAAATACGACACGGGTAGCTTGCCAGGTTCTGCCGTGCGGGTAGCATACTCTTGTAGTCTCAAAATCCAGCATTTATTGATGAACCGCATAGGGCCGCGCAGGCCGGGCTGTGATAGGCTGGTCTGCAGGGTGGAGTTCTCCTAGCATTGGTATAATTTAACATTTGTAAGCCCCAGTCTCATCATTTATAAAAATAGGATAATAATTGATTTAATACCCTTAGTGGCTGAGGGCATTAAATGGAATAAATATCAACTGTCAAGAACTTACGAAGTTTTGGGTACCTAGTTATCTTGGAATACACCTTAGGAATGCTGTAGTAACAAAGTAGTATTACTTTGTGCTGTGGAAGCACAAAACACAAAGGGGGAGATGTGATGAAGTAGTGAATATTCATTACTTATTTAAGGATAATAAATAACAATGTATGAATTACATTTAATATGCAATTTATTTTGCCCAATCCCTGTTTAGCATGGAAACAAATTAAGTAATGTTTGTTACTTGCCCGTTTAGATTTTGAAGGTTCCTCCCTGAACTGACACCTCTGATGGTAGAAAGCTATCAATTGAGAAATTTATTTTCACAGCCTCAAGATAACATGGGGAAAATATTAGATCAAGCTGACCAAGTTGATAGTTTGGAGTTATAACAGTTACAGCTATTTCATAACTTCTCAACTCTCAAACACCCAAAGCTCTGTGTCTTACTATCCACCTCCCTTTTTATATGATGGCCATAATTCATAAAATAATGATGAAATTTGGTTAAGTCCTTCTTCTTCCACTAAATATACCAACTTCCATGTATCTCTTTCTGTACATATATATATGTATATATATATATATATATATATACATATATATACAGGTTTTTATATATATATATATATAAAACCTGTAGCTTTTATTATATATAGCAAGTCTAAGTTTTTGTCTAAGGGATCACATTAGTTTTTTACCTTCTCAAGTATTTAACTCATGTTAAGTATTTAACTCATTCTCTTTAGCCCTTGTACAATGTAATGCATTTCTTCCCGTTCTACTGGATCTCTCAGCCTACAAAAGATTTAGTAACCCCCCCACTTTAAAACAAAAATCCTTTTACTACAGTCCTACAGAATGGGAGCTCTAGTGATGGGTTACATATATTTGGAAGGACCAAGTCCTTCTAGTGTTTCTGGTGCACTGAACTAATCCTTAACCTTGCTACATGTTTTTAAAGGGAGGCAGGTCAGCCAGGGCTAATTTCTTACCCATTTAAATCCTTGTCAGTTGGGGAAAAATAACCACTTTGAACTGGGTCAAGAAAGGGATAAAATTCATTGAGTGCTGGTTTCAAGAGAAAATACTGGGCATTTACTGAAAAAGCTTCATGCAGTTTGCTGCTACATGGTTTTCTGTCTTCTCTCTGGCCATTGCCTCCTTTGCTAACACCTTCTCATCTGCTTGTTTCTTAAATATTGCAGTGTCTGGGGCCTAGGTTCTTAACCCTCTTTGTATAGATCCTTCCTAGACTTCCCAATGGGAAGTTCAAACCAGCACAACCAAAACAGAATTTTTTTGGTTTATTTTAGGGACCTTACCCAGTGGGTCTCAGGGCATATTCCAGGGTGGCTTCTTGTTCAGGGGACCATCAGGTGCTGGGATCTTTATTAAATGATTTTTAAATAATTTAAAAATTATTATCACTGTATCACTGTCTTCCCGTTCATCGTCGATTTGCTCGAGCGGGCACCAGTAACATCTCCATATGACCTGTCTCATGCTAGTAGAGCCCAAGGGCACCTGCTTGCTCCAGGAACATAAAGAACCTCAAACCATTCCATCAGGTCATGGGAATGAGGTCTATAATTGTTACTGGTATCTGGCATATCAAATATGGCACGGGTAGCTTGCCAGGCTCTGCTGTGGGTAGCATACTCTTGTAGTCATCTCAAAATCCAGCATTTATTGATGAACCGCGAGGCTATAAGCAGCCACGTGAGCCAGGCTGTGATAGGCTGGTCTGCTGGGTGGAGTTCTGTCGAGGGGGAAGTCCAGATGTGGAAAATGGAGGTCCTCATGGAGTGGGGGGTCGTCTGGCTTGTTGTGAGGCTCTGCTGGAGTGGTGGGCCAGGGCTAGAACCTGCCATCCCTCCCGGGCACCTCATGAGCGGCTGGGCACAGTGAGAGCCAGTAGCAGCTCTGCCCCATGTCTGTCTCTGGATCAGCATACCTGGGCCGGATTAAAAAAGACTGCAACAGGGTGGATCTCGATGAGCCGGGCTGTGATAGGCTGGTCTGCTGGGTGGAGTTCTGTCGAGGGGGAAGTCCAGATGTGGAAAATGGAGGTCCTCATGGAGTGGGGGGTCGTCTGGTTTGTTGTGAGGCTCTGCTGGGGTGGCAGGCCCCCCACCCCAAAAATTATTAAATTTATTATTTAATATAGTAAATGTATATTCTTAGTTTGTAAGTATTATAAAAAGTATTATTTTAAGTAAGCAAAGCTGACTCTCTGGCCCCCCCAAATAGAACTCTTTAGTTTCCTTCAAGTGGAGTTCCCACAATCTTCCCCACTCAGTAAATGGCAGTAAACATCCACTTAGTTGCTTCAAGTCTTACATTTCATATTCAATTTACCAGCCAAGTTCTGTCTGTAGACTATATCCCAATCTGTTGCTTACCACCCACTTTTCTTTTTTGGTTATTTCTGATCAAAAGGAGAAAGATCCCCTTGACCCTTGACTAGTTAACTTCCTGTTAGAAAGTCAATTAGAAAAACTTTTCTTTGAAAAATGACTTAAAATCCTTACATTACCCTACTTTGGCCACAGCCTGCCTCACCGAACTCATCTTGTTCAGTTTTCATCGCCTATACAGCTGCCTCTTTGACCTTCAATGTCCGCCTGCACAGGGTCAAGCAGGATCTTCTCTGGGAACTCTGCATCGCCTGTCCCTTCTGGAAGGGTTCTGCCTTGGCATCAAGAGTCGGTCGGCTCCTTCCTGTCATTCAAACTTTATTGCAAAGTTACTTCTCCAGAAAGAACTTCCTTGACCTTTCAATCTTCATTAAACCTCTCCTCCTCTGGTTGGTGCTCTTTATTTTCTCATATGCTGCAATCTGGAATGAATTTTGGTCTTTTCCCTCCCCTCCCCTTCCTGTTGCTACAATTAAACTCTACTCGAGCAGATCCCTTAGTCTATTTCATTCCCTGCTGTGTTCCCTATTACTGTCTATATCACCTAACAAAAATATTTCTAAACACTAAAATTAGTAAAGTGTAGTTGAGCAGATTGTCTACAATAATGTTTACTCTCCTATAAATAAACCACATCCACATGGGACATTTCTCTCTCATGCAGCATCTGAAAAACTGCACCTTGTCTAAGACCTTGCTGAGATATCCTTTACCCATATGAACTGCCCTTAATTATTTCCACTTTTGTTTTTATCCTAGTTTCTTGTAAGCCATTTATTTATTTAGCCATTTATTTAGCCATATTCAGTACGGGGAAGAGGGGAATTGAACTGGGGTCAGCAGTACAAAGTGGGCAACTTAATCCCTGTGTTATGTCTCTGGCCTTTAAAAGGCAAATTTTAAACTCAGGGCCAGCAATAACAGTGGTTCCATTAGTGCACATGAACCCTCCCTTCCTGGGTTTATTTCCTTCCTGTGTTTTCAGCAATATGGTAGAGGCATTTGTTATAAGTCACCTCAGTTTCATTCTGGAGACAAGTGCCATTTAAACAAACACAATTTTAATTGCTAATATTCCCTCACATTTGCAATAATGTTGAGTTGGAGGAAATGATGTGGTAGAGAACATTTCTGCTTACAAGGGCTAACGTGGCAGTATGACCAACCTGTATTTTCAGGTGAATTGCTGTGATTCATACTTGGAAATTCCACAGGGCTATTTAATTAGGGTTTGAATTAGCTAATAGGAGCCCAGCCCTCTGCATGTTTATTTCTGAGTTTTACATTTATTTCCATTTGTTGATACAATGCATGCAGTTAGAGCCCCAAAGCTGATAATCTCGAGAGTTTGTTTTTCTCTCAGCACTCCATGACTTAGTGGTAAAAGAAATGCACTTTTTAGCTTTGCCTTACAATGCTATTGCCTTGATCTTGGGGACATTCATGGTGTACACCCTTTTAAAGTTCAAAGGAGCTATTCTTAATTGTTGTTTAGATCAGGGATGGTTTTGAAGTTTATGGAACAGAGTATATACGTGCTTCTCTCAGCCTGGTGAAATGAAATATAAATCTTTGAAGTCCAGAACTTGGATGTCAAATTTGTGATTTGTTATTTTACGTATCTTTTTTGTTCTAGCAGCATTTATAAAATAATAACCAAGCAAGACCAGTTTGAGCCCAGGTAGGCGGCTCCCAGAAGCGGGAATCACTGGGAATTCGCCAGATGGAGTCAGGGTTTAGCCACTACCCCCTCCATTTGGTCGAGCCTGGTGGACCCGCCCAGGAGCGGCCCGGGAACCAGCATGCAGAGCTTCACAAGCGGCTGGGGAGACTGGAGCCAGGCTCGCGCCGAGCCCAGCTGACGATGGGATCCCGAGGAGGGCAGATGGGTTTTGGGTGTTGGCCCATCGCCTCTGGGGGTCCCGGAAGCAGCCAGATGAAACTTCGCCCATCACACTAGCCACCATCTTCACTGGCCGGACGCTGAGAAACTGCCTGACGACCAGATCAACAGAGCAAGACCAGTTTGAGCCCAGATCGCGGCCGCCAGCGGCCGCCATGGGTCCACTAAAAATAGTGAAACAGTAATGTCTTTTAGTGCACTGTATTCCACGAAGAGCAGGAAAGTTTATCGGGAAGGAGATATAAAGACGAAAGAAATGACATACAGAATCTGCCAAGTAGTTGAGGTGCGGGAGGGGGGAGGGAGGTGGGGACATTGGTGATGGTAGATGGGTTTGGGTGGAGGGATGGGTGTTGGAACACTGTAGATCTAAAACTCTACATGAGCATCTTTCAATTGTATGTCTGAAATGGTGTAATAATATTTGGGGTTAAAATAATAAAATTAAAAATAAATAAAAAAAAATAAAATAATAACCAGAAAAGTATAGATTATCCATTTATGTTGAATATCTTCTGCTTGTTTGTTTTGGGGAAATGCCTGACAGTGTGCAGGGTTTACTCCTAGCTCTAGGCTTAGGGATCACTCCTGGCAGTGTTCACAGGACCATATTCCAAGTAGGGTTGGCCACATGCAGGGCAAGGCCTTCCCCTCCTTTACTATTTTTCCATTCCCAAATCCTTTGATATTTATATTAAATATAGATGATAGAAGAATACAGATAGTCAAGCCACCAGAGCATGAATATGAACACATTTCTTTGAATGGTTAAAGTATGTTTTGAAACAACTGGGAGGATCTATGTGCAATGCTGAGTAATGCCATTGTCTAAAATGAACTGGAGCTTCCTTTAAAAGTTTCTCTCAAGCCTTGGAATTAAGCATTGACTTAACAATACTGGTGCAAGTGGCTTTGAAGAAGAGGTACTTAGAAGATCTATTATACTATTGTTTTCTAGGAAGTTGAAGTTTGACTTTTTTAGCAACTAAATCTAAACATAAATATAATGCATACAAGAATTAAGAAGTATCAACTCTGTATGATATCACATAAGAAAATGACATTCAAGATTGAATGTTTAAAATATACATTTCCCAGACTTACATAGGCTCCGTTGTTATTTATTTTATAATTTTAAATTTTCATTACACCACTGTGAGATATAGAATTACAAAGCTTTTCATGATTGGGTCTCAGCCACACAGTGTTTCAGCACACAACCCTCCACCACCCTTCTGATATCCCCAAATTATTCTCCTTCTCCTCCTCCTTCTCCTTCTTCTTCTTCTCCTTCTCATTCTCCTCCTCATCCTCTTCCTCCTTCTCCTCCTCTTCCTCCCTCATCCTCATTCTCGTCATCCTCCTCCTCCTCCTCCTCCTCTTCCTCTTCCTCCTCCTCTTCCTCTTCTTTCTTTCTCTCTCTTTTTCCTTTCTCTCTTACAAACTGTGGCTTGCAGTATATACATTTAGGGGTTATCATGTATATCGCTTTTAGGTTCAGTTATTAATTTAAAAGTCAGGGCAGATAGTACAGAGATAGTAAGATATGTGCCTTGTATGTGACCCAACCTGGTTTAGTCCCAAGCACCAGATACTCCCCCTTAACATCCTCATGTGCAGCTAGGGAGGTCCTGAGTACTTCTGGGTGTCACCCTGGAGGCGCCCAAGCACCAACGATAGTGGCTTGGGTGATCCCTGGCATCACAAGACCTACACACCACAGCGTCCCCAGGTCCTTACATTAAATTCCTCCCCAGTTGGCTGAGAATTCATGGGAGAAGCTCCTGGGCCTTCTGAACAAAAGCTGGGAGAGCCTCCTCTTCCCCCACCAATAAATAAAAGTAAAATAAAGATGAATACAAAGAGGTAGGATTTGTGAAGATCCTTTATGAGATCATTCTAAATAGTAGCGTTCCCATATGATTCAGTGTTTGGCATCTACCACTGAAATACAAAACAACTAGTCCAAAAGATTTACACACACCTATGATCATCGCAGCACTTAGTACAATAGCCAAGATGTGAAAACAACCTAAAAGACTATGAAAATCAAATGGACAAAGAAGTTGTGGCCTATATACACAATAGAATACTTTGTAGCTATAAGAATAGATGACTCATGTAGTTTGCTGTCACTTGGATGGAACTTGAGGGCATCATGCTGAGTGAAACAAGTCAGAGTGAGAAGACAAATATCAGATGCTCTCACTCATCCATGGTTTTCGGGAAACAAAACTGAGGTGTACATAATAGCTGACATTTTTTGTGGTCCAGACCCGTACATCAAACTAGTAGAACCAATCATGTTCTAGAATATATTGCAATCTACAATGTGTAAGAAAGGGAAGCAATAAGGAGAGAAAGAGAGAAAGGAATAAAGAGCTGCCAGGAGGCAGGTTGGAGGAAGGGGGAGAGAGGTGATCGGAGATGGGCACGGGTGTTGGAAAACTATAGAACCAAAATTTAAACATGAAAATCTTGTAATTTTATATCTAATGGTGGTATAATAAAATATTAAAAAAACTCAGGTATAGACATCTGATAACAAACCTTGAGTCCAAGAGTACAGAACTGAGAGCACCAGACTGGCAGTGGGGGATGGAGAAGGCAGGCGATGAGTAAACTGGAAGAGACGCAGGAGCATTAGTGGGGGCACTTGGGCTCTTCAGTGGTGGTGAGGTAAGTGTGTATACCAAGACCATAAATATCAACACTACTGTAAACACTTAAGCTAAGCTATAATATAAACTAGATAAATATGATCTAATAAATACCTTCACCTATAACTTTCTAGGGGGACCATCCAAACTGTACTCAGAAGACCTGAGAACTAATCTTGGGGATACTTGGCCAACCAGGCCTTATGGTTCAGTGTGTGGACAATGGTATAGGTCACTACTCAAGTCAGGTGTTTAGACACCACAAGGATCATACTGGGCAGTACTTAAGTGGGGAGTGTTGTTGAGGATCATACTTGGGGCCTTGTGCATGACACAAGGTGTGTACTACAATATTTTGGGGGTATCTATTCAGTTTTACATAAAACTTTTGAACAAAATATACATATGTGCCATATTGTCTATGACCTTGCTTTTGCTATAACTTCAACCACAGCCAATAGTAATCTTAATTAAGTCAGATCAGTGTTGAATGAGCATCAGAGTTTTCCCATTTGATTGCATCAAGTGCATTAGACAGTGAGATCTACCCTGATTTACTCTGCAATGTTAGTTTATTGGAGGCGATTAGCAAAAATTGGCATGGAGTAACTGTTAGTGGTGAATAATCATATCATGTATCACTGTCTTCCCATTCATCATCGATTTGCTCGAGTGGGCACCAGTAACATCTCCATATGTCCTGTCTCTAAAGATACATGGGAATGAGGTCTATAATTGTTACTGGTATTTGGCATATCAAATACGACACGGGTAGCTTGCCAGGCTTGCCGTGTGGGTGATATATTTACTTTTTCCGTTGGGCCACATTTGGGGGCATTCAGGGCTTAGTCCTGGATCTGTGCTCAGGGATCACTCCTAACAGGCTTGGGGGACACTATGGTATGCTGGCGATTTAACCCCATTGACCATATGAAAGGCAAGATCCATACCTGCTGTACTATTGCACTAGCCCCAACTAATGTATTTAAAACCTAGAGACAGCTTTTATTTTTCAGTTTTCATTCAAAAGCAAGAAACTTTTCTATTGAACATATTCAATAGAGCTGAAGCCATTCTCAGTTTGTGAAAATGCTTGTGACCTGGCTAGGATAAGAAAACGCCAAGGTCCAGAAAATGTTTACTGGGAAGTCTGACAATTTCTGATCCATAAACCAAACTCCTTGCATATATCTGAGAGCCAGGACAGGTAGTCATTTTTTTTCAAAAAAGGCAATCGGTTCAGCTTAGGGTCATCGATCATCGAAATAAAATGAAGCTGATGGTATTTCAAGAGCTTTTTACTATCAAGACATGATCACTGTCACTTTCACTGTCTTCCCGTATATCATCAATTTGCTTGAGCGGGCACCAGTAACATCTCAATACGTCCTGTCACATGCGAGATATCCCAAGGGCATCATCCTGTTCCAGGAACATAAAAAGCCTCAAACCATTCCATCAGGTCATGGGAATGAGGTCTATAATTATTACTGGTATTTGGCATGTCAAATAAGACATGGTTAGCTTGCCAGGCTCTGCCGTGCGGGTGAAAGACATGATCACATAAATTAATTTTAACCAACTGAAACTAGTCATTTTTCATGACGTTAAATCTGAATTGAGGGTGAGGAGATACACCAAAGGTTTGGAGCATGTGCTTTGCATGTTAGGGGCCTGGGTTCAGTTCCTGGCACCGCATGGTCCTTCAAGCACTGATGGGAATAACCTTGAGCTGTGAGCTGGTAGTAACCACTGTGTACTGCTTGTTGTGACCTTCAACCCACCTCTCTCCCCCCCATACAAAATACTGAAGTCTGTTTTTTCTTTTTGTGTCACACCTGGTGATGATCAGGGGTTACTGTTGGCTCTGCTCTCAGAAATTACTCCTGGTAGGGGACCATATGGGATGCTGGGGATCGAACCTGGGTCAGTGCGTATAAGGCATATGGCTATTATTATTGCTGTACTATTGCACCAGCCCAAAATTTGGAAGTCTTGAATTCAGTGGAATAATGCTAACAACTGACTACTTTTAAGTCGATGCTCAAATTACATTGGGAAGTTGAGTTTTTTTTTCTGACCATGCTCCTCCCTGATTTTTTTCATCTCTCAGAACAGAAACTGAAGGTAAAGAATGCCTCACAGGTAATTTCAGTTTGTAAATACCAAGGAGGGAAAAAGACATAGGTGGAAAAGAAGTCCTCTAAGGGAGGTGAATGGAACAATGTCCCCAAATGGTTGTAACAGAGGTGCAACAACTCTCAGCTGGAGAAAGATGAAGCAAAAGTCATCTCTTCTTCCCACTTTTCTTCTCTCCAGTTTTCTAGGACAGAGAGTCATTAGAGAGCTTACTAGAAAAGCAGATGGTTTTAAAATTAGAGTCAAACATGACCTAGTTATTTTTTTAAAGTGCTGTTATGCAACGTGTTTGAGTTTTGACTGTGGCAGGAGAAGAGGGTGTGAGAACCGCCCTGAGTCTCATTCCTAGGAGAGCTGGGTGGGGTTGTTCCTCCTCATGACCCCGTCATCACACAGGGTTCTGACAGCTACAGCCTTGTCATTGGAGTTGGGAGAGAATGACCAGTGTCTTAAGCCTTGCCATGGAATTGTTGACCAGCTTGGTGAGCAGAGTCCTGGGGCTCCCAGCATCAGCAGGAAGCTTTGGAAACGAAGATGACATTAGAGTTCCTCACTGAAGAACAAGTCAGATCATTGGAACTGGAGATCTTAGTGGACATGTGCTTAGAGGGAGAGCTTCCTGTTTGAAAAAATGATTGTTTTCTGCACAAATGTTTGATTCCTGTACTCAGTTTTTATTCCCCTTCTCTTAAAGAATCATCTTTGTCATCTTGTCTTTATCATCTAATGCTGTTAGTAGGTAACTCCCAACATTGCAGGTTCGCTGCACTGGACTGCCCTTTGGTGTTCTCTCCTTCCTGGCTCTTCCTCTCACCTCCGTACACTCACTGAAGCTCCACCCAACCTTGGGTACTCTCATTTCCTGCACACTTACTTCCTGATCTTTTCCTTCCTGAAAAATCCCCACATCTGCAGTACTAGATAGTTCAATAAGCATTTGTTCAACTGAGCTATTTATATCAACTTTGTTCCCTGTCTAGGATACAAGTTCCTGGAGAGTAGGGGCTAAGGGAAAGGTGACAGGTTTTCCTCTTTTGTATTCAACAAACTATCTTGACCATACATTTTATAACCTATTAACATACTTTTTAAAAATATACATTTCCCTTGTTTCATATACTATAAAACATCAGAAGTTAAAGGAATAAAAGCATTTTATTGACCAGTATGATATAAAATAAAAACTATCACATCCCCCTAGTTTTGACATATGTCTTCCACTCTGAAAAACAAAAGGTATGGTTATAATGAAAGTACACCAAACCAAAAATCTGTCTGGCTTTATGGTAATAATAATGACTTTACTTCATGAGGCGGGGCGGTGGGCTTCCAGATTAGTATTAAAAAAAAGTCATGCTGCATTTCCAAACTGCTGTTATTTACTTAGTTGTTCTCAAATGGGAATAGGCAGCCACCAGCTATCACATTTCTAGTCTGGAAAAATCCATCAAGGCCACTGGACACAGACACCATGAGGACATCATGCAGACAGTTCATAAAAATAACTTGCCCAACATTTTTGGAACCTGATGCAAGTTGTACTTGTGGTTCTGTCTGTTTCTGTAGCTTTATCCAGTAACAAGTTGAAAAGAGGCCAGGCACCAGGGATCTGAGCACTTGGATACTACACAGGAGATGCACAGTTTAACAAGCTACAATTAATTACTCAATAGACCGTTGCTTGGGGAGACAGGGCTACTGGAAGGCAGCTAAGATTTAAGATTCGGAGAGGGGTTGAGCTGGTAAACAGGTGTTTATCTTCAATCCAGACAAAGGAGATAATACAGGTACAAGTATTTGAGCAGTGCCATGGTCCCAGATAATTCAGTGCCCATGATGTGGGAAGCCAAGTCCTAGTTCTGTGTCCATACCTCCAGAATCACTGACTATTCACGTAGTACCCAGGTAAACTAGTAAGGTATTCAAGTGTTCCCCTGTGCATGCTCCCTTCTAATCACTCTTGGGGAGTATGTCAGATTATGTTAGATAAAAGGAGAAAGATGGAAAATGATTGAAGGAGGGATCTGCATACATATAAACATGGACAGTCAAAAGG
Source organism: Cryptotis parvus (assembly GCA_021461705.1). Taxonomy (NCBI): domain Eukaryota; kingdom Metazoa; phylum Chordata; class Mammalia; order Eulipotyphla; family Soricidae; genus Cryptotis; species Cryptotis parvus. The sequence continues at coordinate 27,922 of JAJIBD010023320.1, read as the reverse complement.
AAAATTATGTAAATGATTTGAAGAGTAATTTGGGGAGTTAGTGGGTCTGTGTTAATAGAGTTAAATGAATGTTAAGTAAAGGAGTTAGCTTTTGTAACTCTAGTTGCTGAAGGTTTTGAGCAAGAGACGAGTGGGGAAAGTAATGGGGTTAGATTTTAATTTAATTGTTAGAGGTTTCTGAATAAGCAAGAGAGTAATGTTTTGTGAGGCTCTCTAATGATGTTTGGTAATTTATTAATAATGGGAGAGTGAGTCTAAAGGTTGGGCAACTTGTTGGAAACTGTCTAGAGTATCCTGTTAATTTTGATTTTGATGACAGGAGAGGACAGAGTAACTAATAACCCATCACCACTGGGGTGCTAAAGAAAATGGAATGTCTGGGATAAAGTGATAGAACAGCGGGCAGATTGCTTACCTTACACACAGCTGACCTGAGCCTATCCCAGTATCCCATATGGTCCCCTGAGCATGACAAGAGTGATCTCTGAGTGCACTGCCAAGAGTAGCCCCTGATCATCCTGGGTATGGTCCAAATACTACCTCCATTTCCCCACCCCCAAAAGGAAAACAGGAGGGTTGTGTAGATTCACACAACCATCCTCCAGATGGAGGTTGATCTAGATCAAGCTCTAGATCAACCATTCGTCTAGATCCATTCCTTTAGCTCCATTTCTCTAGATTGAGGAAGAGGAGCAGTCAAAGAAAATTTTCTTCTGTAGAAATAAATAAAAGAAAATTTAACCAATTTGTCGGGCAGTTCAATGCTACTTACTTTGCACTCACTAACACAGTTTATGAACACCGCATCTCCAAGAAAGTTCTAAAACTTTACTATATTTGAATACAACTTTGGGTTACTCTAAGAAAATCCAAAGTGAACAACTGACCTTTCAGGCGACAAAAAGAGCCCTTTGTTAAGCAGAAAGGTGGACTGTTTGTCTTTTCAAGTGGGTGCACCCTAAAATAAATATTTAGCTGAGGGAGAAACAGACTCCAAGGAAGGCTTCTGGAGAGCCGAGTAACAGCAAGACTGCCTGTTGTGTTGTTGACTTGCCTATTTCTACTTCCTTTTCTTTAAACGATTCTCATTAGCCCATATCAGTGGGTAGGATAATTAATTAGCATTTTGATCTGTAGTTTGTCTTCAGGAAGCACTTTTTTCAACTGTCCACTCCCCACCTCCACACTCTTAACTTATGCCTTTTGGCTATGTGGGTCATTTTGCCTCTTGCTGATGAGATACCCCACCCCACCTCTATCTTTGTTCCTGACTTCAAAGTACTGTATTCTCATGTGTTCTGATTTATCACATACTGTTTTAAAGTCTATAGGGTGCCCCTAATTTTTTCCCATTGTTTTTGGGCCACGTAGCAGTGCTCAGGGGCTACTTCAATTGGAGGTGTGTGTGTGTGGGGGGGTTGGGGGGGCAAGGGGCTATACCTGGCAGTGTAGGGGAGACAGTGCAGTGTCCAGGACCAAACTGGGCATTGTGCCCGCCAAGCTAGTGCTCCAGCATTTGAGCGATGTGGCACTCAAAGACCATTCTTAACACCAAGTCCTTCTGTGTGCCGGCACCATTTCCCCTAGAAGTGTTACTTATTGCTGGAGTTTCTGATGCGGATGGTGCTCTGGGTACTGGGGCACAGCGGCAGGTGGAATGAAAAGACGAAAGCCGGTTGTGTTCGCAGGTAATGTAGAAATTCCATCTGGGTCCAAGCAGAAAGACAGGAACTTGGAAAAGGCATGTGGTTGGGACGAAAAGGAAATACCTTATGCTCTCTCTAGGGCTGAGGCTCCACCACGCAGGTAGGCGGGCTCGGGAGGCTGGAAGTCTAGTCCCCACCTGTCCAAGCCTCAGCGTACTCACCTGTGCTTCTCCCCGCTGCAAGCAGAAGTTCCCAACTTTTCCTGCAGTAGGCAGGGGAAGGGTGTTATTAAGTTTGAAAGGGAAGTCCCTCCCTCGTCCCGGAATCAGATTGGTCCAGGCCGGCCCCACCCCCAGCAAAGGCGCCGGGGATTGGCCAAAGGAGGTGCCCGGCCGTAGGCCCTGAGCTACTCGGCCACCCGGGCCCCAGGTGGCAGGTGGGGCGGGACGGTCAGCGCTGCCGCCGTCGCCGCCTCCCGGCGCGCTCGCTGCCCGCGGACCAAGGATCGCGCGCGGGCCAGGGCTCCGGGTCACCGGGAGCGGGACTGCCGAGATCTGGCCATGAAGACCCTCAAGTCCCGCCTGAGGAGGCAGGACGCTCCCGGCCCCACGGCGTCCAGCGCGGCGGCCGCCGCAGCCCCCAGCGCGGTGAGTCCAGTGGCCCTGGCGGGTCCCGCACCGGGGTTTGTCCCGGCCGCTCCCGCTCCGCCAGCCCATCCACTTCTGCCTAACGCGGGACGCTCGGGGGACCGGGGGAGCATCGCCCAGGGGACCCCGACTGGCTCTTTCCCGCAACCCCTTCTCCTGCCGCACCCGGGATTCGGGGGCGTCCCCCACGCGCGCTCTGTCCCGGCCGAGGCTGCTGGCCGGAAGGAGGGTCGCGCCCCCGCCGTGGTGCAGCTGGGCAGGACAGCGCGTGCCACGGACTCCAGACGGTCCTTGCGTGGACCCCGCACTCCCTCTGGACGCCCTCCCCCTGCACTGCGCACTCAGGGCACCCAGAACTGGGGCTGGGCAGGTTGAAGGGTGCGTGCCAGCCGCTGGGAGCTGTGTCCCCCTGGGGGGCGCGGGGAGCGAGGTGGGGTGGACCACAAAACCCTGATTTTCAAGCCTGGAGGAGTGAAACTGGGTAGGTAATTCTGGGGGCGGGATAGGGATGCCCCATATAGGGACGTTCCAGCGGGGTCCATCAGCTGCCCGGCGTCAGTGCACACTCAGGGCGCAGGGCCTTGGAGTTGGCAGGAGAACAGAAATCTTGAGAAACAGCCTGATCACCCGAGAATGGCAGTCTGATGAGAGAGAGAGAGAGAGAGAGAGAGAGAGAGAGAGAGAGAGAGAGAGAGAGAGAGAGAGAGAGAGAGAGAGAGAGAGAGAGAGAGAGAGAGAGAGAGAGAGAGAGAGAGAGAGAGAGAGAGAGAGAGAGAGAGAGAGAGAGAGAGAGAGAGAGAGAGAGAGAGGAGAGAGAGAAAACAGCCTGATCACCTGAGAATGGCAGTCTGATGAGAAAGAGAGAGAGAGAGAGAGAGAGGATTATTCATTAATCTGCTTTGCTTTTTTTTAGTTAATTCAAAATTGTTCCCTCTGCCCCAATGTCAGGTTCTTTAATTCTCAATCAAAGAAAGAGAAAGAAAATAAAACACAGCTTCAGATGGCTCGATACTTGAAAACGGTGTGTGATAAAGCATGAGGTGTTTTATGGAAGGAGAGATTCCTTTGTTTCCCATGATTGAAAACTAAGTGACAGAAGTATCGTTTAATGATCGTCAAGGACTGTGTTAGTTACGGTTAACTTCTTTGGCAGGGCACGCGGTGTTGAGCTTTCTGAAAGACTTTTTCACCCGTACGACTTCCATTTCCCCTTTTCTTTGCTTTTCACATCCATTTAGAGTTTTATACATTTTAAAATATATGTATATAAATTCAAGGTATATATACCTTGATTTTATACTATTTTCATATATATGTATATATACTAGATTTTTTTTTCTTTTTGCTTTTTGGGTCACACCTGGCAATGCTCAGGGGTTACTCCTACCTCTCTGCACTCAGGAGTTACTCCTGGCGGTGGTCTGGGGACCATATGAGATAGGACCAGGTCAACTGCGTGCAAGGCAAACGCCTTCCCCCCTGGGCTATCGCTCCGACCCACACACTTGAATTTTATACTGTTTTGTTGAAAGGTAGAATATGTAGTTGCTTTCATCTATCAGCATGCCAGTTTGCATTGACACATTTGGAACACGAAGTGCCTCTCTCTCAACTTAAATCTCAGCATTCAGTTACCTCAGCATTCTATTTTGTGCTTGAAATAATAACATGAAATATGGATAGAAGCTCTCCGCTTATAGAAAAAGGGAGTGTCTCTAGTTTAAATTCAATATTAAATTTTGTAAGGCTTTTAAGTGGGAATGAAGTGAGCATGTTGAGTAATAAAGCCAAACCAAGAATTGCTGGAATAAAGTGAGTGAATGTACAGTAGAAGTTGCTTCTTGCAGCTTTAAACTATAATTCTGTATATCAGACTTAGTCACTTGTATAAGATTGTTATGATTCAGTGTTTTGGTTTTTCTTTGTGCCTTTACAGAATTTTAAATGTCTCTTGCTTGCTTTTGAATAGACAATGTAGCATGTAACTACATATTTGACAGGATTAAAACTATTTACAGCAAGAAGTCCCTCACCGGCCAGCGTCCTTCCGGATATCTGCTCACAGGGTCTCTAGCCACAGATGAAAAAGCAGATGAAAGCAAACGTGGTCATAGTCTATAGAAATGACAGCAGGCTGTACTTTCTGCTCCAGAGCCTTTGAGCGTAAAACTGCAGGCCCACTCAAACCTTCTGCTAAGATGTGCAGTACTGTAGGACCAAGCTTAAATATTTGATTCCTGTACTATTTGTGTGCATATATGTTCCCATGTATGTATATATGTATGTCTGTATGCTTGTAAGATACATTCCTAAAAGTGCCTTTGGTAGCTAACATAACACGTACATTCACAATTTTGAAGATTTAAAATTTTCTTCCATACAACATTATTCTTGTAAATAACAATTGTCAGAAATGCCATATAGTTATATTGGACGTGTGAGAAATTATGAATGAAGTTGAGCATCTTTTCATATTGCATGTTCTTTTCTGAGAATAGTTTACCTTTTTTCATTTTTATTATATACACTTTTTACCAGAAGAATGTGGGTTTTTAAAAAATTGATTGGTTGTCTTTTTTTATGGTAGTTCTGCTATGTAGAAAGTGGTTCTATTATAGTCTAAATACAATTAAATTGATGGACTTTCATCTTGTAATTTATTTGTGGTATTAGATAAAATAATCCCTACCCCAGTTTCTTCTGGGTGGTTTAGCTATTTTTCTTTTTTACATTTAAGGCTTTGATCTATGTTTGATCGAACATCTAGTTTGATCCTTAAACTAGACTTTTCTAGTTTAAGGTAAGGCATATATACCTTTCTCTTTTACCTTCATTTTGTCACTCAGAACAATCCTAAAAAATTTCATGTAATTATCTTGAAAATGATCACAATTTGACTTGATATAACAAGTTTTAAATGTTTGTTTTATAAGTATTTAATGGTATTTATATGGAGATATATCAGCAATAGACTGGGATAGTTAATATTTTTTGGTATGATAGTGTGAAATACAGTATATTAGCTTAACATGTTAAATTATAATTATATGAACATTACATGCAGAAAAACTTGAATATTTTGAATAGTATTATTTTTAAATATGCCAGCAAATTTATTGTCCACTAAATGAGATGTGTTCATCACTATGAATAAATGTAGTTTACAGTTTTAAACTATGGATAAAATGCATTGTAGATTCCTTTAATTAGTTAAATCTGAAGATAGTTGCATCTTTAATCATAAAACAAGATAATTTTTGTTGTTTCATTGATTTTTAATTACTAAATTGAAGGTTCATATCTCTGAAGGGAATAATTAAATGCTTTCAGATCTTGTCAATTATATGCACAGTTATGTGTGCGCTTATGTGTACAGTAAGAATAGTCTTCCGTTTCACCTAGTGCAGGCTAGGAAATTTGAATACTTAAAACCAAGGGGCTGTCATTTGAAATACTGCAAAACTAATATCGTACCAATATTGTAACTAGACTCTTTTTGGTTTTTGTTTCTGGGCTACACAGTGCTTGGGACTTATTCCTGACTATGCTCCAAGGAACTGGGGAACTATATGTATGCAATGTGGGGTCAAATAGGGTCTGTACAAGCATCTTACCCACTGTACTGTCTCTCTCTGGCCCCCTATAATTAGATGTTTTAGAAGGGGCTTTGTCGGGAGCTGCTGGGGTCCCCAACAGTAACAGGACAGAAGTTCTCTTCTACCTCCAAGGCCGCCAGGGAACCGATGAAAACTCTTGAGTCCAGCGCAATTCCAAAAGGCTTTTAATAGTAGAACAAGCTCTACCACCGCAATCCAATATAATGGAAGACCTCTAGCTCTGGTCAGAACTTAGAGCATGCACGAGGGTCAAAGTCTCCCACCAAAGAGAATTCCACCAGAGAGAGTCCCACCAAAGTGGATCTAGTACCTTGTCAGTCCCCTTATATACACAAAAGTAATCCTAACTTCAGGGAGGGTCCTGTCAACAAAGATCAACTAAACAGCTCTAGAGAGTGGAAGGGTGTAGCTGGGTGGTGCCACATGCTATTACAGGTCTAAACAAATGATTATGCTAGGGCCAAGTCCCTTTCTCTGAGATTATCTCATGTCAAAACACTGGGGGGGATGTATAAAATAATACATCTTAATTTCATGGGCTTCATGTAATCTGGATGGTACCCACAAGGTCCTTATTTATTATCTTCATCAGGATGATTCCTAGTATCTTGTTCTCTGTATACTGAAAGGGTCATGCTCTCTCCTGCTTGTGGGCAAACTAGTATGATCCTTCATATAATCTTAAACAGTGGTCTCAACATAGCGAGGTTGACAGTCTCTTGGTAAATTGTGACTGTCCCAACCTGGGACCAGTGGGTAATAAGAGGAACTGTGTCCTGTTGGGGAGCCGCTGGGGTCCCCAACAGTATAAGAACAGAAGTTCTCTTCTACCTCCGAGGCTGCCGGAGAAACAGATGAAAACTCACAAGTCCGGCACAGTTCGAAAAAAGGTTTATAATAGTACATTCGTTAATGTACTATTATAATACATTATAATGTACGTTCATCGACACCCACTCTGCAGCATTTTTTTTTTCAATCTGGCCCAGGTATGCTGATCCAGGGACTTCACAGACATGGGGCAGAGTTGCTACTTGCTCTCCCTTTGCCCAGCCGCTCACAAGGCACCCGGGAGGGATGGCGGGTTCTAACTCTGGCCCACCACCCCAGCAGGGCCTCACAACAAGCCAGACGACTCCCCCAACCCACTTCCTGAGGGCCGCCATCCTCCACATAGGACTTCCCACTCTTGTCAGAACTCCACCCAGCAGTAGATGAGCCTATCACAGCCCAGCTCATGTGGCTGCTGCGGCCGGCCGTGCGGTTCATCAATAAATGCTGTATTTAGAGGTGACTACAAGAGTATGCCACCCACACGGCAAGCCTGACATGTCTTATTTGATATGCCAAATACCAGTAACAATTATATTAGGTCATTCTCAATGACCTAATATAATTGTCTGAGGCTCTTTATGTTCCTGGTGCAAGCAGATGCCTTTGGGCTCTACTAGCATGAGACAGGACATATGGAGATATTACTGCTGCCCACTCAAGCAAATAGTTGATGAACGGGAAGATAGTGAATAGTACAAAACCTCGACCACCACAATCCAATATAATGAAAGAACTCTAGCTCTGGTCAGAACTTAGACTGTACAAGAGAGCCCAAGTCTCCCACCAAAGAGAGGATCTCACCAGAGAGGAGTCCTACCCAAAAAGAAGGGGGAAAAGGGGGCGAGTGCCTCAAGTCAGTCCCCTTATATACACCAAAGTAATCCTATCTGTTGACAGGGGAGTGTCCTGTCAACAAAGAACCCTAAACAGTGTAGAAGGGTGGTGCCACACCCTATTACAGGTATAAACAAAGGCATATACCAAAGACTAATCCCTTCTTCAGAGATTATCTCTTATGAAAAACACTAGAGAGAGAGGGGGCTGGCATAAAGTAATACATCTTAATTTCATGGGCTTCATGTAATCTAGATGGTACCCACAGGTCCTTCTTATTTATTATCTGCAGCAGGGTGATTCTGAGTATCTTGTTCTCCATATACTGAAAGGGTCATACTCCCTGCTTGAGATCAAACTAGTATGATCATTCCTATAATCTTAAAGATAGTCTCAACATAGCCAGGGTGACAGTCTCCTGGTAAATTCTAACTGTCCCACTCTGGGTGCAGTGGGTATAAAGAGGAGCTGTGCCCAACCTAGATAACATGGAAGCCTTAGTAGATGTATAATAACTTGTCACTTGTCACTTGTCTTCCTGTTGTTCATCGATTTGCTCGAGCAGGCACCAGTAACATCTCCTTACGTCCTGTATCCCTGTCTCAAGCAAGTGTAGCCCAAGGGCATCTGCTTGCTCCAGGGACAGGAAGAGCCTCAAACCACTCCTTCAGGTTATGGGAAGGAGGTCCATAATTGTTACTGGTTTTTGGCATAAAACACGGGTAGCTTGCCAGGCTCTGCTGTGTAGGTGATATACTCTCAGTAGAAGGCTCTCATCTCGAGCATTTATTGATGAAACTTAAAGGGGAATGATCAGGTTTTCCTGGAATTCCCAGTACTTATTGATAATGACAATGGTCCCATTTATAAAACTTGGGGGATCCAAAAGGAAAACGGACCATGACACAGTACGCTAGGGGCACCCGAAGAGGAGATGGACCATGACACAGCAAACTCAATGTTCTCTGGCCCACACCTCTGAAAGTCTCTGCTTACCCTCAGCTGCCCATAAGAACCAGAGGTCCTGGGGAGATAACACAGGAGCAAAGGCACTGCCTCGGCCTTTACAGAGGAGCAATCCCAGAACACAGAAGCTGGGACCACACCCTGAGCACCCTCAGGTGTGGTTCCCTCCACCTAATAATAAAATGATTAACTAAAGGGCCAGAAGAATTAAGGAGTTAGGGTCCACATAAGCAGAGATAAAAACACAGGTATCAAAATCTCTTTTAAGTATTCAAATCCATCTTAAGGGGAGAGAGAAACAGGACATGCACAGATTGGAGTTAGTCCCTATTTGAGGACTCAAGATCCAATGATTTTCAGGTGAACATGAAGATGTATAATAAGTCAGAAGTTATTCAGGATCAAGGTGACTTCTGTAACTGCCACACCTATTAGTGTTTACATAGAAGAGAGATCTCATCAGAATGAACCTTGGCTTAAGAACATGCAAGTAGATTAAGCTGTGAGCAAAGCTCCCAAGCTAGCTAAGCCTGTCATCCAACAGTGTCCAATCTAGACAACATAGAAGTCATCGTTGATATATAATAATAATTCAGAAGTTACTCATTCAGAGTCAAGGTGTCTTCTGTAACTGCCACACTCTCCATCAGTGTTTACAAAGAAGAGAGATCTCATTAGTATGAACCCTGGCTGAAGAACATGTAAATAGATTAAACTGTGAGTAAATAGATTAAATAGATTAAACAGCAAAGCTCCCAAGCTAGCCAGTCCTGTCATCCAACAGGGATCCGGCTTTGAATTGTATGTATGTTCAAAATCAAATCTTTAGCTGAGCAGATCCTTAATTGTTAATCTCTGACCTGAGCTTTACTATAGTGATTAATTTTTTTGCTCTTTCTCTAGGATGCTCTTAAAATGGGACAATTAAATGATTAATTAGCAACCAAATCTGTTCTGATACACCATATTAATAATATCTCAGTGCCCTGATCTAATTTATTTAAGAATAAAGTGCTATAAATATAACAATTGAAAAAAGTCTTTGGAAAACATCTTTTGGTTCCCACTGAGAACATAATTTAAGATGCTCAGAAAGCAATAAAGGATTGAGATTTTATTTTCATTTTGATTTTGAGAGTTAGGACTTGTGTTTTCCATGATTTGAGGGATGTTTAAAAATATGTTGAGATTAGTTATTATTTCTATTAAAATGATTTTTTGGATAATATGACTAAGACCACAAAAAATTGTTATGCTTAATTTAAACTCGTGATAATCAGGCACTGTTTACCTATTTTCATTAATGATACTAACCTTCCATTCAAAATGCTCACCTCATAAAGGAAGCTTAATTAGACAATTTCCCAGTGCTAGTCCCGCCTGGCTTTTTCTAGTGAGTTTTGAAAGAAAGAGCACAGTAAAGAAATCCTCTGGAAATCTTTGGATTTCAGCCCATCAGCAGTTTTGTCCAGATCATGACGTTGATCTAAATTGCTGAATTTTATTCTAATAGCCAGGCAAAGGACTAAATTACCTTTGGTAATAATGAACATAAAACAAAAAAAAAAAAAGACAAGTTCAGGGTTTTAATTCTTTTAATAAGAGTGAGCTTATTAGCCCAAGAACTGGACCTTGCTCAGTAGTTACCTTATTTATTTTGGAAAACATTTATGGGACACAGAATTAAGGCAAGAGAATGAGTTAATAATTAGATTCTCATGAATAAATGGATATTTTCAAGGTAGGAGCAGAAATTGTTCATGATGACCATTAATGGGATAGTTTGTTCTTCTATAGGAATAATACGGTTTTAGTGTATTGAAATCTTTAAATTAATAAGCTCATTGTGAAAATAATAGCAAAAAAGGAAATTTAATACATTTGGAGGATGCTGGGCAACTGGTGTGTGTATGTGTGTGTGTGTGTGTTAATTGAGAAAGTAAAAAGAATGAAACATGCTTTTTCTCAAGATAACCAATAAAGGGGGAATTTTTAATAAAAGGTATTTTTACCCCAGTTAATAACAAAGAGGTGATAGAATTGGAATATGACAGTTTTGCAATTGCCAATGAACAAATGGATCTAGAATAGTACTTTTTCAGTATTACTAATGTCTCAAAAATAAAGACAAACGAATCAAATTTATTTCCCCTTAGTGATATTTATTACTGCCTCTGCCTAGAGGAACCCAGCTGAATATGGTAGGCTTTTCTCTCCAACACAGAAAATAAAGGAGACAGAGGAATGAACAAATAAAAGAAAAAAATTCTTATCCTGGTTAATTACAAAGCAAATGGCATTGCTTCTTCAAAAATCGTTATAAGAAGAAAAAAAATGATGGTGCGGGCAGCTGGAGAATGATGTTTAGGATGTTAACCAATTGCAAAGGTGGACTCTCTTTGGATAGTCACGATCACGATCACGATCTTCCCGTTGATCATCTATTTGCTAGAGCGGGCACCAGTAATAACTCCACATGTCCTGTCTCATGCCAGTAGAGCCAGGGGCATCGGCTTGCTACAGGAACATAAAGAGCCTCAAACCATTATATTAGGTCATGGGAATGACCTAATATAATTGTTACTGGAATTTGGCATATCAAATACAACACGAGAAGCTTGCCAGGCTTGCCGAGCGGGAGGCAAACTCTTTTAAACACCTCCAAGTAAAGCATTTATTGATGAACCGCGCGGCCGGGCTGTGATGGGCTGGTCTGCTGGGTGGAGTTCTGACGAGAGGGAAGTCCAAAAGTGGAAAATGGCGATGCCTGTGGAGTGAGGGAGGGGTGGTCTGGCTTGTTGTGAGGCTCTGCCGAGGTGGTGGGCCAGGGCTAGAACCCGTCATGCCTCCCGACTGCCTCATGAACGGCTGTGCACAGGGAGAGCAAGGAACAGCTCTGCCCCATGTCTGAGAGTCTCTGGACCAGCATACCTGGGCCAGATTGAGGAAAACGCTGCTGCAGGGTGGGTGTCGGTGATCCGGGCTGTGATGGGCTGGTCTGCTGGGTGGAGTTCTGACGAGAGGGAAGTCCAAAAAGTGGAAAATGGCGGCGCCGTGGAGTGAGGGGGTGGTCTGGCTTGTTGTGAGGCTCTGCCGAGGTGGTGGGCCAGGGCTAGAACCCGCCATGCCTCCCGACTGCCTCATGAACGGCTGTGCACAGGGAGAGCAAGGAACAGCTCTGCCCCATGTCTGAGAGTCTCTGGACCGTAATAGAAAAAAATGTCAGCATTTACAAGACAGCTTAGAAAATGTGAACACCAACTAAATATCCATATATTACGAACATTTTTCATTCTTTAAAACAGAATTAAATGTGACAGTAGTAGTAAATGGTTGTGTTTATAAAGAATTTTTTGTCTTTTAGAGAAACGGAGAAAGTCTATTATTTACAGGAGAAATGAAGCGAAAGCTGGAACTTCAATCATGTGTGGGTAGACGAGGGTGAGATGGGATAGCTGAAAGAAACTAGCTCTGAGTTGTAGCTGTATTACTTAATTTTGTGATATTCTCTTTTGCATTTGTTCTGACGTCTCTGTAATAAGAGAGACCAAGTATAGAATTTATGCTTATTCACATCTCTTATTAATTAGAGTTTATTTTGGTGGGCCTGAGGCCAGTCCTGGTAATGTTCAACTTAGCTGCACAGGCCTGACTATTCAATTCCTTTGGCTTTCCTTCTAGCAGAGCCAGGGATCACAGGGGCCTTAACTGCAGGGGTCCTGAGTCCACGTAGCACCAGGTATCAAACTGGCACCTCATGCTCGCAGGACATATGCTCCAGACCTTTGAGCTGCCTTCCCAGCCCAATCATCAGGTTTTAAAAAATTGAAAATATGTCTTGTTTTACACATATATACATATGTATACACATATATGTATACACACATATATGTATATTTATATACATATATACACATATACAAAATCACTATGATATAATAGTTACAAAGTTTTCATGATTGGGTTTTAGTCATACAGTATTCCATAAGTTTCTAATTACCATCAGTTTTAAATTATGAAAAATGTAAGTGGTCTAGACACAAAATGGCAATAGTAATGAAAGCCATAGTAGAGATGCGTATCTGTTGTCATGGAAACATGGGTAGTGTGAGGTGTGTGCTCAGGGCAGAAGGGACAAAGGTGAAGCTGGGGCTTGTTTGGAGAGTTTGAAGAGCTTTTCCAGGCAAAAGAACAGCAAGTGCAGTGCTGTAGAGTTGTGAATCACACAGCATGCAGAGGGAGCATTGTGAGAAGTGGATATGGACTACAGAGGCTAATGATTACAGCAAACTCTTTAACTGAAGTGAAATTCATGTACCATAAAAGACATTTTAAAATGAGCAATTCAGTGGCACATTGTCCATTTACAGCCTTGTCTAACCAAAATCACCATTTAGTACCAAAACATTCATCAAGTGCAGAAGAAAACCCTGTACCCATAATTGCACACTGCCTGTCCTTCCCCTAACCTTTTTAACCACCTGTTTGAGGCTTAAAAAGAAGTTGCTAGGAAAGATCCAAGAAAGGGATGAAACCCTCTGGGAGTAAACGAATGGAGAAAAGAAATGTCATAGATTTGGGTTGCTGGGGAGAGAAAGGGCAGCTAGTTTTTGAGATCAGCTTTAGTTGGACCTTAACAGGTCCTAAGGTCCTGTAGGAGGAAAGTTCACTAGGAGGAAAGATTGGGCTTAAATATTGGAATTGCTGAAAATGTGTCTTGTTGTTTGAAGAGTGTTATACAGAAGCAGGGAATCATATGATTCAATGTGTTCTAGGTAAACTCCTTCGTAGTTCTATCCAGTATGGATTTGAAGAAATTTATGTTAAGAGTTTGATTGATCATTAATGACATTGTGTGGTAGATTGGCAAGAAGTAATGGGAGTCAGAGTCAAGAAATTGTCTGCTAGTTCCCAGTAACTTTCGCTCGGCACCTAGACTTGAAGCGGTGAGTGGAAGGTGCCACCCCTGAGTGGAGTAACTACATCCTAAGGGGAAGAGAGCACAGAGAACACGGTGCACATCTCCTGAATTAGGGATTTAGTCTTGTTTTAAGGCACACTTGTCAATTTGGATGAAGGGTATGTTAATCATATATCAACTTGATTTGATTGAATCGGTCTCGATTCTTATATGCTCAATGTTCTGATGCAGTGGAAAGTCCCTTTGAAAGTTAACTTTGGTCTTCTATAGAGGCAGGCTGGGGAGGGGGAGGGAATCGGGGGCATTGGTGGTGGGAAATGTGCACTGATGGAGGGATGCATGCTGGAACACTGTGTGACTGAAACCCAATCATGAACAATTTTGTAATTGCACATCTCACAGTGGTATAATAAAATTAAAAAAAATTAACTTTGTAGGTAGGTACACTGGTGATGGGTATAGGTTGGGATTTTGTACACAGTAAACCAATGTTACATTTTGCGATCTTCTCTTCATGTTAAACTCCTTTTAACAGTTTTTGGGGACAGAATGGTCTAGAGGCAGTAAGCTATTTGTTTTTGTTCTCTTCTCTATCATATTTGAATGACCGTTTTCTAGCTAACATATCCTTGGCGGGCAGTGTGTCTCTTTTCATAGTATAACTCTGACATCCTTCTCCTTCCACCAAGTTGAGTTTGTCCTTGAAATCTGATGACCTTCGCATGTTACTTTTTTCCTTAGCATCCTTCAGTATTTTTATCATTAACTTTTGATAGCTTAACAGAACATCTTGGTATAGGTTGCTATGGCTAAAAAATGTTGCTCTTTCTGCTTTCTGCATATCTGTTTCTTTTCTTGGGTTTGGGATGTTCTTAATTATTAATTCTGTGGATGTAGTCTTTCTTCTCCCTTCTTTACTCTCTTTCCTTTCTGATGTTTCACTTTCTAATGTGCCTCAACCAGGAGGTAGAAGAGAACTTCTGTCCTGATACTGTCGGGGACCCCAGTGGCATCCCGACACCTATAAAATGGTGATAATACTACTTGTCTTTCTACTGTACCAGAGATTTTAGGTACTAAAAAAAAAGTGAAGACATCTTAGAAGTGATAGAACATTCAAAACAGGAATTTAAGCTATTGTTGTTATATACTCATTAAACCCTTGTATTTGTTTTTCTTAGATGTACCTAAAATTGAACTCATCTCCTTCTGAAAAGGAAGAAGATTTTGCTTTATGAGGTTTATGGTCACATCTTTTTGTTTACATGTAGAATGAAAAGATCTAAATTGTCATTTGAACTTCATTTTAGATTTGTTATATGAATAGAGAAAAAGAATTAAACTTTTGTTCTTGTACAAAGGAGTTTTGAGTTGGTTAACTAAAAAACAAAAAGCATAGTTGAAATGGAAAAATTCTTTATAAAATCATAAAATATATATCCCACCCCTCCTCATCCACATCCTCTAATAAAGTTTCATCGTGGACTCGAGCAGTGAGATTGAGAGTGTTTGCAAGCTGTGGGAAACATTATAGTGCATTTAGCACAGAGTTGAAGCTGTGTAACATGTTATAGCATGACCCTTAGGAACTTCTCTTTCCATAGTGTTGTTTGAAGCTATCAATGTGCTCTTTTTACTGGTTAGTTCCAATACACAATACCCTGGCTCATTTCTGGGAATAAATCTTTGGAATTCAGTTGAGAACACATTACTTGTGTAATGGTTATTGTACTAGCAATAATTACCCTGAGACTAAAACTTTTTAGCAAAATTTTGTTACGCTGATATTAGCAGACTTTTCGTGTGTGTGTGTGTGTGTGTGTGTGTTAACACTTTCATTTCCTTCTCCCATTTCCCCCACATTCCTAGGAACTTAGGGACTCTTTCAAACCCTCTTGGGTCTAGTGTCAGCCTAATTTTTAGCCCCTAGTTTTTAAACAGTTGTGATTTAAAGAGAGTTCTAGGACTGGAGAGCCAGGGACAGGGTGGAGGCACTTACCTTGCTCGAAGCTTATTATGGTTGGATCCCCAGCACCAAATATGATCTCCTAAGTATTGCCAGGTTTTATTTCTGAGCACAAAGTCGGAGTAATCCCTGAGAACTGCCTTTGTGCCCCCACTCCACCCTCCAAGTAAGAAAGAGTTCTCTGTCTAAGCTGCAATGTTCCTGAAGGCTAACAAAAATGTTTTTGATGTATTACATTGCACTTAAATTCAACATCCATTTCTTAGAACCATATGTCTCTGTCCTCTACCCCTCATCTGCTCCATTTGTTGGTGAGTCAGGGGACAGTTTGTACCAATGTCGGCTTGCTTAAGGCTTTGCCCTTGTGAGCCCAGGTTTTATCCTTAGTCCTTGTTTTCCTTCATGAATCCTGAAGGCGCCTAGTTTTTCTTTTTGCTCACTTGCCTCATTTCATTTTTATTTATTTTAACCTATAATCAAACTTGAGTTTTGTGCTGTAGAGTCATTACTGGTTCAGAGTTCTTTGCTTCTGGTTTCGCCAGGAATTATGATTGGCACCAAAATGGCAATAATCTTTATTTTCTTCCACTTTCATGCTTCGTTTCCCCCTAAATGTAAAAGGCATATGAAAAAAATGCTCATCATCACTAATCATCAGAGAGATGCAGATCAAAACAACAATGAGATACCACTTTACACCACAGAGACTGGCACATATTCAAAAGAGCAAGAACAACAAGTGCTGGTGTGGATGCGGGGAAAGGGGACTCTCATCCATTGTTGGTGGGAATGTTGACTGGTACAGCCTTTTTGAAAAACAATAGGGACATTCCTCCAAAGACTAGAAATTGAGCTCCTGTTTGACCCAGCCATACCACTCCTGGGAATATACCCTGGGAAGCCAAAAAACACACAGAAGAAACACCGTCTGCACTTTTATTTTCATAGCAGCACTATTCACAATAGCCAGAATCTGGAAACAACCAGAGTGCCCGAAAATCGATGTCTGGATAAAGAAGCTATGGTACATCTACACAATGGAATACTATGCAGCTGTTAGGAAAAGTAAAGTTATGAAATTTGCCTATAAGTGGATGGACATGGAGAGGATCATGTTGAGTGAAATTAGCCAGAAGGAAAAAGACAGATATACAATGAATGCATTTATTTGCATGACATATATATGTATATATATGCATATATATACTATGATACATATATACATGTATATGTATCATATACATCATGTATATATGTATCATATATATATGTATATATATGCTATGATACCAATATATACATATATACGACACCCACCCTGCAGCAGTTTTTTTTCAATCCGACCCAGGTATGCTGATCCAGAGACTCACAGACATGGGGCAGAGCTGCTACTGGCTCTCCCTGTGCCCAGCCGCTTGCGAGGAGCCCGGGAGGGATGGCGGGTTCTAGCCCTTGCTCACCACCCCAGCAGAGCCTCCCAACAAACCAGACGACCCCCCCACTCTATGAGGGCCTCCATTTTCCACATCCGGACTTCCCTCTCGTCAGAACATCACCAAGCAGATGAGCCTGTCACAGCCTGGCTCGTGTGGCCGCTTGTGGCCTCACAGTTCATCAATAAATGCTGTATTTAGAGGTGACTACAAGAGTATGCCACCCGCACGGCAAGCCTGGCAAGCTACTCTTGTTGTATTTGATATTCCAAATATCAAATACAGTAACAATTATATTAGGTCATTCCCATGACCTAATATAATGATTTGGGGCTCTTTATGTTCCTGGAGCAAGCAGATGCACTTGGGATCTACTAGCATGAGACAGGACATATGGAGATATTACTGGTGCTTGCTAGAGCAAATTGATGATGAACGGGAAGATAGTGAGAGTGATAGTGATAGTGATATACTATGATACCAATATCCAAGGTCAGGTAAAACATGGATCAAGAGTCAAAGGTGGAATCAACCACAAACATGTGGGAGTCAGAGGTTAGGTAAGACGGAGAAGGGAAACAGTGTGCTAATAATTGTCAAAAGTGATAATACCAGTCTAGAACTGAGCATTGAATACAGGCAAAAGATACACATGATAACCTCTAAATGTATGTATTGCAATCCACAATATGTAAGAGGAGGAAGAGAAAGAGAGAGAAAAAGAAAGAGAGAAAAGAGATAAAGAACCTGCCACAGAGGCATGCTAGGGGGGGGGGGAGGTAATCAGGGACATTGGTGGTGGAAATGGGCTTGGTGGAGGCATGGGTGCTGGAACACTGTATGACTGAAACCCAAACATTAACATCTTTGTAATTGTATGTCTCACGGTGGTATAATAAAATATTAAAAAAATAAATAAATTGCTTTTACCTAAAAAAAAAGTATGAATTATCCAAAGATTTTAACTCTTACAGAAAGGTTTAAATATTGAAAGTTCATGAGGGCCTCAACTCCCCCCCAATATTCTCTAATAAAACCTGTAGACAGTAAAAAAAAATGTAAAAACCTCTTATTGTAACTGGAATATTAAACCCCAACTGAAGTGATAATTTTGTAGAAGTATCTTTAATTTTTAAGTAAATTTAAACTTGGAAGCTACAACTCCAATTTTTTTTGGTTGAACACATTTTAAAATTTTATTTTCTTTCTGAGCCTTATAATGATCTTACAGTTTATGTCTTTAACAAGAGTAAAACTTGAGATTCAGCATTCTTGATTGAAAAAGTTTTCTAGTTCAGTGCTGAGATGACATTTAAGTTTTTTTACATACAAATCAGAGATTTATTTTCTGTTGTGATACATTTCCCATTTAATCCTCTTTGAATATGATGGGATAATTTGCACATGATTATGTCATGACGTGGCAAATGAGGTTTTACAGCTGTAATTAAAGGTTAAGAATCACTTGACTTTTAGTTAGTCTAGAAGTTTACATAGGTGGACCTATTTTAATCACAGGAACCCCTTAAAAAGGTTTCCTCTGCCTAACAGCAGAATTGGAAACCAGAGGGATTGGGAGGACAAGAAAGGTTTGTCATGTTGATCTCTAGAGATGAAAGGGGCCAAATGAGAATGGATGTGAGTGTCCTAAAGGGACTGAAGTTCTGGGCTATTCTGGCCACCAAGAAATTGGACCTTAGTATTATAGTTGCTATAGATCAGGCAACTGACTCTACAACAACCTGAATGAGCCTGCAAACAAATTCTTTATTGGGATAGGTAGTAGGAGATTGGGCCATACCTGGTGGTGCACAAGAGCCACTCCTGGCTCTGAACACAGTTGGAGATCACTCCTGATAGTACTGGGGCCCATAATGGGTGTTGGAAATGAACTAGGGTTAGCCTCATGGAAGACAGCACTTTAATATTTGTACTAACTCTCAGACTTGAGAGGCAAATTCTTTCTTGGAGAATTGCTGAGTCTGGCTTGACCTTGATTTTGGCCTGAAACACCTAACCAAATTACAGAATCAACTCTACCTGGACTTCTGACCTATGGTACTATAATGATGTGTGTATGCCTTTAAGTATGCCTTTAAGTTTGCAAAAAATATTTTTTAGGCAGCAATATAAAGCTAATATTCAAAACTATTTATAACCATATGAAGAAACTTTGAAAAAAAATGTTTGAGTGAAGAAAGGTTTTACCTATGTCTTATATACTATATGTTATATGATATATGATCATGATCATGAGGCATCTGATCATGAGGCATCTAGGAGGGAGGGTGGGTTTGGGCCCTGGCCCGCCACCCCAATAGAGCCTCGGAAGAAGCCAGAGGAACCTCCACACCATGATGGGAGCCATTTTCAACCTCTGGATTCAACAGCTCGTCAGAGCTCCACCCAAGAGAGAAGCCAATCTCAAGCCCAGCTCGTCAGAACCCCACCCTAGAGAGAAGCCTATTTCACAGACACAAGTAGAGCTGCTACCATCTCTCACCTTTGCACATGGTCAAAAAGCGACAGCGCTGTACATCAGTAAATGCAAAAACTAAGAGCGCCTACATGGCAGAGCCTGGTGGAACCATGTCATATTTGATATGCCAAAAACAGTAACAATAATAGACTTCATTTCTATGACCTGAATGAATGGTTTGAGGCTCTTCATGTTCCTGGAGCAAGCAAAGGCCCTAGGGCTATACTAGCATGCAACAGGGACAAATGGAGATGTTACTGGCACCTGCTTGAGCAAATCGATGAATAACAGGAAGACAAGTTATATGATATATACTATAGTTTTATATAATATAAGATATACTATATAAGATACAGTATATAAGATATACTATGTAAGATATAGTTAGTATATAAGATACTATATACTACTATCTTTCAGAGTATAGTATATATAAGATATATAAGATATATATAAGATATATAAAATATATATAAGATATATATAAGTATATAAGATATATATAAGTATATATAAGATATATAAGATATATAAGCTATATATAAGATACATATAAGATATACTATATATAAGACATACTATATCTTACATAGTATATAAGATGCTATGTAAGATATAGTATATCTTATATCTTATAGTATAAGATAAATTATCTCAATTATATCTTATACTATATCTTATATAATATATAAGATACTATATCTTATATAGTATACATAAGATATATATCTATATATCTATTTATACATATAAATATATCTATCTATCTATACTGTATCTTATATATCTTATATACTAAAGATATGGGTACAACCTTAATAGTCATTAGTAAATTTCTATTTTCTATTTGTTTTGATGCCACTCTTTAATTAAAATCATTAATATAATTTATAGCAAAGTCCCTTGTGTAAAACCAATAGTATTGTTTTATTTGGAATTCATTATTGAGAATGTGCAAAATCATAAATCTGAAAGACTCCTGCTGATGAGTGTTGCAGGTGGAAAACTTCTGAGTATTTCCTCTAATTTTGCTTCATTAATTAATATATCATTAAGGTAATTGGCATCAAGAATCTCTTGTAATAAACTAAAAAATCGCGTGTTGTATAACTTTCATTGACTAATTTGCTGGGGTAGTGTTTCTCTGTCCAGCTGTGATGGAGTGTGTGGGCTTGCACATTCTTCAGAAAGCAATTCCTTACAGAGGCTTAGGAGTGGTGTTGGAAAGGTAGGTTTGAAATTGCTTTGAGAGTTAAAATGTGGGGGAAGGGGACAAAATAAGGAAGCAAAAGAACTTGGGTCTATTATTACTTGTCTTCAAGCCCCTTCAAGTTAGCCTAATGGAGACTTTTATTGCAAGGGGTTCTGAAAGCCTTTTCTGTTCACGCCTTGCATGAGGAGAGCAGCATGCTTCCTCCTTACTTAGATCTCATTGCATTCCGACTCTTCATAGCGTGGGAAAGGGTGAGTCACAGATGAGGAAGGAACTGCACTTAGAACTCATTATAAACACTTTTGGGTGTGGTGGTGTGTTTTAGTATAATCTTCAGTCAAATGTAGTGTCTCACTCATTGAAATGAGACTTATTACATAGGACTTTTTATTGTAGGTTCTAACTTGTAAGAATGAACTTTTCTGGAGCTGCTCCTGACTGAATAGCCTTGAAGGTTCTCTGTAATTAGGATCCTAAGAAGGGGAGGAATAGCATTTCGGCTGCCTGCAAGGCAAGCTCCCCTATCTGCCATACTATTTCTCTGGCCCTTCAGTGCTTCTTATGGTGGGGATGCTTATATCTGTTTCTCTCTCATTAATAATTTTGGGCAGAGGGTCTATTAATAAAGGTTTCAGTTGGGATTGTATTTATGTTCATGTTTTAGAAACAATTCATGAATGATTTTAAAAATCATTGTATTAATATAATTTATAACAAAGTCCCTTGTATAAAACCAGTAGTTCAGTTTTATTTGGGAATTGATTACTGGGAACATCACATTCATAAATTCATAAACCTGAAAGTCTCCTGCTGTGAGTCAAGTAAAATGAGCAAAGGAGAGCAAAGAAGAGAGTGTGAAGGCTGTGATGTCGGTACTCTCGGGGCTGGGTCATGCGTGGGGAAGGACTTGGGATTGTGTTTGCACAATCCTTATCTAAAGAATGAAGTGAATCAGTGGGATTTTTGTTTGTTTGGGATTTTTATTTTTTTTAGCAGAGCATTCCACAATTTAGGTTGGTTTGATGGTTATCTAATTACTTTTAGGTCAAATGTTTATGGCAAGGATATTAAACTTCCGAAACATTTTAAGTGAAGAGATGACATGATCTTACATTTTTTAACATATACTTGGGCAACTGTGTGGAGATGAAACTGCTGATAAGGGTAAGAGGAAAATTCAGGAGACCAATTGGGTTACCGTAAAATGCCAGGATGCAGGGCCTAGGGGTTAGGCACAGGGCTTAGGGCGTGTGTGTGACTGGCCACGTGTCCTCTTGAGCATCTCTGGGTGTGGCCCTGGGGTCCCCTGAGTATCCGTTAGGTGTGGCTCTGGAGTTCCCACTGCTCTGAATTTACAGCTCAGTAAAAGGGCCTGAGGACACAGCACTGCCTAGTTCCTGAGGTGCCTGGGACCATCAGAGCCAGCCTGGCTGCTCAGGGACCATACGTGGTACTGTGAAGCTAACCAGGTGGTCTGTGTGCCAGGCAAGAACCTACCTCTGTACTTCCTCTCTGACCCCGTGAACTGTAATGGACTGTCTGGATTTCTAACAGAACATGTTTGACACCCTTAAAATGGACTGGACTGTCTGGATTTCTCACAGAACATGTTTGACACCCTTAAAATTCAGAAAAATCAGATGATGGATTAAAGACTCGTACACAAGTGAGTCGTAGTCACCATATGAGAAACAGCAAGCTGAGACTTTTACACACCATGCATAGCCCAGCTGTTAGCAAGGTACTAAGCTCTGTCACTATCAGCTTTGTTAGTGCTTCATAACTTCAAAATGACCGGCTTCAGTCTCCACAGAATCAAAGGCTTTCTTTAAATCAATGAATGTGAGACAGAGCGGTGTCTTGAACTCCCTACAAACTTCAATGAGCTTGGTTAGCGTGTGGATATGGTCAATTGTGCTGAATCCTTTTCGGGAAGCCAGCTTGCTCACATGGTTGTTCTTCATCTAATGTTCTGCCAATCCTGTTCAGGATGACTCGAGTGAACAGCTTGTAGATGACAGACAACAGGCAGATGGGGCGATAGTTGCCAATGTCGTGGATGTCTCCCTTCTTGAACAGTAGAACTGTCCTGCTGGTTTTCCACTGGGAGGGCATCTTGCATTCTGACAGGTAGTGTGTGAAGAGCCGAGCCAGTGTATTGATGAGTACCGATGGCAGATTCTTCAGGTGTTCGGGTCTGACTTTGTCTGGGCCTGGTGCTGTTACCTTCTTTACTGATGAAATGGCATGCCAGATTTCACTTCACTCTCACTCCCCATTCTCAATGGAACAAACATCTCTGAATGCAGCAGTTATGTGTACCTAGGTCGAGAAGTCAACATGATGAATGACCTAACACCTGAGCTGCGTAGGAAGAAGAGAGTGGCATGGAATGCCTTCAAAAGCATTGAAGAAATAGCAAAAAGACAAAGAACCTCTGGCTCTGGGCACATCTCTTTGACTCCACCATTCTCCCTGCATTAACATACGCCTCGGAGACCTGGGCCCTGCGAAAGCAGGATGAGAATGCTATTCGGGTCTCCCAAAGAGGAATCTTATGCTTGGAATATTACACCTTACTCAAGTGAGAGAAGGAATCCGGAGTTCCGAACTCTGTCGCTGTTCCAGAGTCAGGGACGCTGTCTCTTTTGCCAAGGCATTGAAAATCAGATGGGCTTGCCGCTGGACTTAAGCAGTTACTGACTGGATCCCACGGAATGTCAAATGATCACGTGGCCGCCCACCTACAAGATGGTCAGACTTCTTTGTCAAGACCCTGAATGAACGGTTTGAGGCTCTTCGTTATTCCTGGTGGTAGGGAAAGGGCACTGTGGAGGGATGGGTGCTGGAACACTGTATGACTGAAACCCAAACATGAACATCTATCTAATTGTATATCTCACTGTGGTATAATAAAATATTAAAAAAAAGAACATCAGAGAAAAAAGTCATTGCATACCAATTTCAAGCTTTTCTCTAAATGCAGCTACTTAACTGATGTTAAATATTATGTGAAACTTTCCACATGGTTCTCTTTTTTTTTTGTTTTGTGTTTTGGTCACACCCATCAGTGCTCAGGATTGGTCACACCTGGCTCCTGTGCACAGGGATCACTCCTGACAAGACTAAGGAGATCATATGAAGTCCTAGGGACTGAGTACAAAGCAAATGCCCTACCCACTCTATTTCTCTCCAGCTCCTCAGAATTGCTCTTAAGGTTTATTAAATATATGTGAAACATGAAAATTAAACTAATTAACCAGTTTACAGAATTGTTGGTTAAGTTCCAAACTTAAGATCAAGAGTATTTTTTTAATTTTTTTATCATACCAATGTGAGATATACAGTTACAAAGATGTTCGTGTTTGTGTTTCAGTCACACAGTGTTCCAGCACCATCCCTCCACCAGTGCCCATTTTCCACCACCAACGTCCCCTGATTCCCCCTCCCCCAAGCCTGCATCTATGGCAGGTAATTCTTTGCTCTCTCTCTCTCTCTCTCTCTCTCTCTCTCTCTCTCTCTCTCCTTCTCTTACTCATTGTGGTTTGCAATACATACATTCAGAGGTTATCATATATATATCCTTTTGCCTACTTTCAATGTTTAGTTCTACACTGGTATTATAATTTACAATAATTATTAGTAGACCTTTCCTTTCTCTGTATTACATAACCTCTGAATCCCACACATTTGCAGTAGGTTCCAGCCACTGATAAGACCTCCTGATCCATGTTTTGTCTGGCCTTAGATAATGGTATCATGCTGTTTTTTTTTATATTCTGCAAATAAATGCAGTCATTTCTATTTATTTGTCCTTTTACCTCTGGCTAATTTCACTCAGCATGATCCTCTCCAAGTCCATCCATTTATAGGCAAATTTCATAACTTCATTTTTCCCTAACAGCTGTATAGTATTCCATTTTGTAGATGTACCACAGTTTCTTTATCCAGTTATCAGTTCTCAGGCACTCTGGTTGTTTCCAGTTTCTGGCTATTGTGAATAGTGCTGCTATGAACATTGAAGTGTAGATGGTGTTTTTTGCTGTGCGTTTTTGGCCTCCTAGGGTATAGTCCCAGGAGTGATATTGCTAAGTCAATATCACTGCTCAGGGACCAAACAGGTGCTCAATTTCTGGCATTTGGAGGAATGTCCCTATTGTTTTCTGAAAAGGCTGTACCAGTCGACATTCCCACCAACAATGGTTGAGAGTCTCTTTCTCCCCCCCTCTCATGCCAGCACTTGCTCTTCTTGCTCTTTTGGACCTGTGCCAGTCTCTGTGGTGTGAGATGATATCTCATTGTTGTTTTGATTTGCATCTTTCTGATGATTAGTGATGATGAGCATTTTTCATATGCCTTTTAGACATTTTAATTTCTTCCTTGTCAAAGTTTCTGTTCATTTCTTCTCCCCATTTTTTGATGGGGTTGACTGTTTTCTTCTTGTAAAGTTCTACGAGTGCCTGATATATCCTGGATATTAACACCTTATCAGATGAGTATTGACTGAATATTCTTTCGATCAAGGGTATTTTCTAAAAAGGTATGTAGCAGTACAATATTAAGATGATAACCCAACATTGTAGGCTAAAATAAAAGTACTTGAAATATTAAAAACATCAAGACTAAAACATTTGTTATTCATTACTTTTAAAAATGGAGAGATAATTTAGAAATTATAATTCAGATGAACTAATTTCATACATATATGTGATTTGTCTAAATGTCCATGATATGTGATAGAAGCATGTGTCAAAATAACCTCTTAGTATTATAACCACTTTGGTGATTAGATAAGACTTTGGGTTATTTTTGGATTTGGGTCACAATATGTGATGCTTGGTGCCGTGGGTGGGGGGAACCATATAGTGCTGGGGATCAAACCTGAACCTCCCACATACAGAACATATGACAGCTTCTTGAACCATTCCTCTAGTGCATCAGAGAGTGTTAAAATATGCACATCAAGTAGTTCACCAAACTCTTAAACACATTTCTGTGTATCAGAATATAAGAATAGGAGTTTCTCCAACATGTTACTGAGCTAGTTATTAGAGATGGATTTAGAAGCTTTGGAAAACATTTACACCAGGTTATTTTGATGCAAATAGTTTTTGCCTACTGCTCATCTCAAGTAGAAGTATTGTTTTGTTTTTAAATTTTATTATACTACCGTGAGATACACAGTTAAATCAGTTCATGATTTGGGTTTCAGTCATACAGTTTTGCAGCACCCATCTCTCCACCAGTGCCCATTTCCCACCACCAACGTCCCCTGATTCCCTACCCACTCCCCCAGCCTGCCTCAATGGCAGGCACTTTGCCTTCTCTCTCTCTCACTCTCTCTCCTCTCTCTCTGTTTCTCTTTTTCTCTCTTCTCTTATTAATTGTGCCTTGCAATACATACATTTAGAGGTTATCATGTATAATCCTTTGTTTATGTTCAGTGTGCAGTTCTAGTCTGGTGTTACCATTTCCAATCATTTAGCTCACTGGTTCCTTCTCTGTTTTACCTAACATCTGACCCACACACACTTGTGGCAGATTCCAACCATTGACAAGTCCTCTTGGTCTCAGTTTTGCCTGGCCTTGAATAGTCTCATACTAATTTTTGTATCCTGCAGGTGAATGCAGCCATTCTATATCTGTCCTTTTCCTTCTGACTAAATTCACGCAGCATGATCCTTTCCATGTCCACCCATTTATAGGCAAATTTCATAACTTCATTTTTTTCCCTAACATTTATCTGCATAGTATTCCATTGTATAGTTTCTTTATCCAGTCCTCTGTTCTCAGGCACTGTTTGGGGAGCCGCTGGGGTCCCTAACAGTATCAGAACAGAAGTTCTCTTCTACCTCCAAGGCTGCCGGAGGAACTGGATGAAAGCTCACGAGTCCGGCTGCGGGAGGAACTGGATGAAAGCTCACGAGGTCAGGCACAGTTCCAAAAAGGCTTTTAATAGTACAAAAGCTCGACTACTGCAATCCAATATAATGAAAGAACTCTGGCTCTGGTCAGAACTTAAAACATACACGAGAGCCCAAGTCTCCCACCAAAGGGGATCCCACCAGAGAGGAGCCCCACCAAAGAGAGAGGAAATTACCCGAGACTCCTACCAAAGAGGAGACCTACCCAAAAAAGGGGCGAGTGCCTCAAGTCAGTCCCCTTATATACACCAATGTAATCCTAACTGTTGACAGGGAGGGTCATGTCATGTCAACAAAGAACCCTAAATAGCTTCTGGATAGTAGAAGAGTGGAGCCACACCCTATTACAGGTGTAAACAAAGGATTGCACCAAGGACTAATCCCTTCTTCAGAGACTATCTCTTATGTCTTAATCTCACTGGAGAGAGAGGGGGGCTGGTATAAAGTATCACTTGTATCACTTGTCTTCCCCTTTGTTCAATGATTTACTCAAGCGGGTACCAGTAACATCTCCATATGTCCTGCCACATGCTAGTGTAGCCCAAGGGCATCTGCTTGCTCCAGGAACATGAAGAGCCTCAGACCATTCCTTCAGGTCATGGGAATGAGGTCTATAATTGTTATTGGTTTTTGGCATATCAAATATGACAAATATCAAATAGCTTGCCAGGCTCTGCTGTGCAGGTGGGATACTCTTGTAGTAGCCTCTCATCTTGTGCATTTATTGATGAATAGGAAAATATTGGCTTTTCTGCTGCGTGGAGTTCTGACGAGTTGTGGAGTCTGGATGTTGAAAATGGCGACCCTCATGGTGTGGGGGTTCCTCTGGCTTCTTGTGAGGTTTTGCCGAGATGGCGAGCCAGGGCTAGAACCCGCCTTGCCTCCTGGGCACCTCATGATCAGATGGCATAGGGAGGGCCAGTAGCATCTCTTCCCTCGTATCTCAGTCTCTGGATCAGGCATACCTGGGCTTGAAATAGACTGCTGTAGGGTTATACATCTTAATTTTTATGGGCTTCATGCAATCTAGATGGTACCCACAGGTCCTTCTTATTTATTATCTGCACCAGGGTCATTCTGAGTGTCTTGGTCTCTGTATACTGAAAGGGTCACACTCGCCTTCATGAGGGGCAAACTAGTGTGATCCTTCCTATCATCTTAAATGATAGTCTCAATGTAGCCAGGGTGGTAGTCTCCTGGTAAATTCTAACTGTCCCACTCTGGGTGCAGTGGGTATAAAGAGGAGCTGTGCCCAATCTAGATAACATAGGAGTCTGTAGATGTATAATAATAAATCAGAAAATACTCATTCAGAGTGAAGATGACTTCTGTAACTGCCACACCCTCCATCAGTGTTTACATAGAAGAGAGATCTCATTAGTATGAACCCTGGCTTAAGAACATGTAAATAGATTAAGCTGTGAGTGGATAAAGCATTAAAC